>PVKU01001527.1:0-293742 GCA_004027475.1 Anoura caudifer | reverse complement strand
AAGGAAATGTTTATTAAATGCTATACAGAGTTAAAGTAGCAACCTAACGTCTCCATTAAAATATCAAAGTCCTTTAGGATACCCACAGACACCCACAGTGCTTCCTATCTCCCTCTGCCCTAAGTCAGGGTACCGTAATTGCAAGGAAGAGAAGCAAACGTCTGGGATCCAGGCTCTTGACACCGTCAGCTGTGTCGTCGTCCAGGCAGGATCTCTGGTTAATCTGAAGCCATGTGGCACCTTCTCATGGCCCGCCGGCAAGAGTTCTTTCACCCTTCTTCCAGGCAGTCTCTCTTGCTCCCAGGCCACACAGCCAAAGGGAGCACCCCAAAGCCGAGTGGTCCTTCTTCCACCAAAGTTGTGGGGAAGGGGTTCCCACTCTGGCAATGCCTCGTGACTCTCCCTCTTCACCAAAGCTGCAGGGGTCTGCACTCTGGTGAAACCACGTGGAATCTCTCCCTCTGGCAAAGCTGCGAGAGGGTCTCCACTCGGGCAAAGCCTAGTGGCAATTCTCTGCTAAAGCCACATGGTGATTTTCCCTCATGGAGCTGCGGGTCCTGCTCTCTGGTGAAACCGCATGGATCTCTCTCATGGAGCCTCGGGTCCTGCTCTCTGTTTTAAATACTGGCACCAAACTTCCTCTGCAGCCCTATTTCCGACTCCTCCTACAATCGGTTACACCTGCCAGCATTCCCGTATATTTCCAAGGTTATTGGGATGCCATCATGAGTTTGGGCAGGCGTGTCTTCATTTTCTGGAGCCAATCTTCTCCAAGCTCCCACGCAGGCACTGTGACTTGAGGTTCCTCCCCCAGTCATGTCCTTGGGGAAGTCCTTTCCATCCCCCTGGCTCGGAGCATGGCCACAGCTGTTTAACATATCTATGAAACCAGTTAAAGGTTATAGATATGTTAAATGACCATTCTGGAGGTTATCTTGCAGCCCTATTGCTATGCAAAACAACTCAATTGCCCTGCTCCATTTGTCCCTTCCCTCAACTCATACCTGTGGGGGGGGGGGGTGAGGACATCTTATATGTCCCTCTAACATTTCCTGGACACCGTGAGTTCTGGGCCCCATTCCAACTCCCTTTTTGGGGCCCCCCTCTTGGCTGCACCCTGTTACAGGATGGGCTTCAAATTGGTAAAGATCATCAATGACCCCTTTATGTCATTGTGGACCCAGGTGTATTCCTCTCTTCCTTTGCTGTTCTCAGTGGAGGCTTTATCCTAAGACTGGCTTCTTGTGGTTGGCAAGGGGCTGCCAGTAACTGTGGAGAACAGAGACTTCCTTAGTGGTGTCTTGGAGTAGAGGCAGGGAAGGGCTCCCCACTAACGTGGAAAATCTTTTCTCTCAGTCTGATTGGACCAACTTAGATCACATCTAAAATGTTTCTAAGAGCCTTTTTAAGCTTTAGATTTGATAGGCACAAAGTCATTCTTTCAAGTTACAGCAGTTTACCAGGTCCTTTGTAACCACAGCAGGAGGATTGTTACTTCCCTGGGATGCTCATGGCATTAACTTATTTTAAAGTCTGCCATTGCCACCTTATCCCTTTTCTATTATCAATTTACATAGTATCTGGGACTCTGGTTTTCAAGTGATAAATACACAACTCAAATTGGCTTAAGGAAAATGGGAATTTATTGCTACATGGTAGTGAAAAGGCTGTGGAATAGTCTGGCTTTGGGCATGGTTGGATATAAGGACTCAGGTGATGTCTTCCATATCCTCCTTTTCTCCCTAACAGATTTTCTCCATCTTGTAGTCATGAGGACCACTGGAAACCCAACACTCACATCTTACCAAGCTTAGCAATTTTGGTAGACGAGAACATCATCACTGATAACTCTGGAAGAAAAATTCCAGGGAAGATTCTATTTGGCCACATTCTATTCCTGAATCAGTTACTGTGGCCATGGGAATGGAATAGTTTGATTGGTCGGGTCTGGATCATGTGTCTACTATGGTCAGGAAAGACAGACCAGCCACACCTAAACTTCTTACAAGTGGTTCCCCTCTGGACAAGAGTTTAGTTACTAGAAGAAGGGAAGATGAGTGCTGGAAAGACAAAAATAACAGCTGCTCACCGTAATAGAATTTTAGTAATTCAAAGGGGGCAGTTTTACTAGAGCAGTAAATCACAAATTGTGGTCCCTAGCCTTACTGATTTGAATACTCTGGGGGTGGGGCCAGCAATGTGTCTTAATAAACCCATCAGCTGATTATGATGCAGAGTAAAGCTTGAGAACCACTAAAATATTGTTTCCTTCAAGGGCTGTGGACATGCAATGGAACTAACAATTAATCCTGGGTATGGGGAGGGGGATGTTCTTAGGTGAGATGGAATCTAATTTGGGCCCCAAAGGAGGAGGTAGACTTCACCATGTGAAGTTTTCATTTCTTGCTCTCCAACTTCCTACTTTTCTCTTTCATTGAAACCTGTCTGATGCCCATTTATCATATTGTTTGTTGGGCCATATTATGTTTCAGCTCTTCCTTGTCCAAGAGAATCTTTTTCTTTTTTTCTTCACTGATGAAAACCTTAGACATCCTTGAAAGTTCATCTGAAACTTTCCTCTCTTCCTGGAAACCTTGCCTGATAAGCTCAACTTTCACTAATATGTGTCTACTCTGTGTGCTGCCTTCTTTCATCCTTTTAGTACACTTACTGATTTCTTATATCCTGGGTACTATGTATTACACTTGCAGAAATGAATTACACTGTCTGGTTTAAAGGATATCTGCATATTCTTTAAGATGCCATCAGATGCCCTCTAAAGAAAGCTCTACTAGTTTACATACTCGCTAGCATAGGAGACCTCGTACTCCTGCACACCCTCACCACCAACAGTACTGTCAGTCTTTCTCATTTTTGCCAATCTGGTAAGTGAACAATGTTTGATGCTGTTTTAATTTACAATCCTTTGATTACTAATAAATTTGAACATCTTTTCTTTAAGGGCTATTTGCATTTATACTTCTATAACCTGCTGCTTAATATCTGTCTTTGTTCAGCTGCTTTGGGTGAAGGTGACTGAAGTTTAAACATGTAAAAATAAATACATAGTTTTTTATAAATAAATTGCAGCATTTCTGGGTCCTCCCTCACATATACTATGTTTTTTCCTGTATGTACATAGCTCTGATAAAGTTTAATTTATAAATAAGGCATAGTAAGAAATTAACAATATCTAATAAAACAATTATAACAATATACTGTATTAAAAGTAATATGAATTTTGTCAAAGTCTCTCTCAAAGTATCTTTTTATACTGTACTCACCTTTTCACTTACAGAAATCATATAATGGCTTCTCTTGGGCATATTCAAAAAGCCAGCATCGTTATTTCTGCACTCTGGGGCCATTATTAAGTAAAATAACAAAAAATGGGACACAAGCACTGTGATACCATGACAGTTGATCGAATAACCAATGGCTACCAAGTGACCAGCAGTGTGTATAGATGGATACACTAGACAAAGGAATGTTTCACATCCCAGGCAGAATGGTCCAGGATGGCATTTCATCATGCTACTCAGAATGGCATGCAATGTAACACTTATGAATTGTTTATTTCTGGAATTTTTTTATTTAATATTTTTGGAGCGGGGTTGACTGTGGGTAAGTGAAACCATGGAAAGTTAAACCACATATAAGGGAAGACTGCCAATAAATGTATGTTTAACTTTACAAGGAAATGCCAAACCATTTTCTAGAGTGTCTTCTATTTTGCATTTCCACCAGCAATGTTTCAGAGTGCTGTATGCTCCATTTCCTGTAAGCACTTGGTATTGTCAAGTTTTAGCCATTCCTATGTGTGTGATAGTACCTCACTGTGGTTTTAATTTGCATCCCTTAATTGATGTTGAACATTTTTTCGTGTCCTTTTTAGTGAAATGTCTGTTCAAGGCCTTTGACTACATTTTAATTAGATTGTTTTCTTATTCTTTAGTTTTAAGAGTTCTTTCTCTATTCTCGGTACAAGTCCTTTGTCAAATGTGTGATTCACACATATTTTCTCCTGGTCGGCAGCTTGTCTTTTTATCTTCTTAAGGGTGTCTTTTAAAGAACAAAACTTTATTTTGGAAAAATTCAATTAATCAATTTTTTTCTCTTTTTAGATTATGGTTTTGATATTATGTCTACCATGTTATGAATTCTTATTCATCTATCCTCAGTTAATGAAGATTTCCCACTATATTTTCTTCTAAAAAATTGTGGTTTTATGTTCTACATTTAAATTTATGATTCATTTGAAGGTATTCCTTCATCTTCTATTTCTAGAAGAGATTGGGTAGAATTAATGTTATTTTTTTTTCTTTTTAATGATGGATATCCTCTGTAACCATCTGGGCCTGGAGATTTTTTTTTTCTTAGAATGTTTTTAACTACAAATTCAATTTATTTGACAGTTACAAGACTATTTTGTCACCCATTCCATATTGGGTTAGTTTCAGTAGTTCACATTTTCAAAGAATTGGTCTCTTTCATGAATATTGTAGAATTTATTGACATAAAATTGCTTGTGATATTCCTTTATTTGTTCCTTTCAATATTTGTCTCATGTTACCTCTTTCATATGTGATATTGATCATTTCATTCTTTTTTTTTTCCCGGCCAATCTCACTAGAGATTTATGAATTAAACTGATCTTCCCAAAGAACCACTGATTTTCACTGATTTCTCTATTGTTTTCTCATTTTCTATTCCATTGATTTCTGTACTTATTTTTATCATTTCCTTCTTTCTACTATCAGGGGTGTCCAAACTGCAGCCCACGGGCCACATGTGTCCCAGAATGGCTGTGAATGCATCCCAACACAAAATTGTAAATTTACTTAAAACATTATGAGATTTTTTTTGTGATTATGTGTCACAATGTTTTTTTTAAAAAAATGATTTTATTTATTACTTTTAGAGAGAGGGGAAGGGAGGGAGAAAGAGAGGAGAGAAACACCAGTGAGCTAGAGATGCATTGATCAGTTGCCTCTCACACGCCCCCAACTGGGGACCTGGCCCGCAACCCAGGCATGTGCCCTGACTGGGAACCAAACCAGCAACCTTTTGGTTCGCAGGCTGGCACTCAGTCCACTGAGCCACATCAGCCAAGGCAACTGTACACTAATTTTATATATTGCTGAGAAAAGAGTTTTGAAGTCTTCAGCTGTAAGGCTTCACGCCTTTTTAAGCTCTCTTAGGTGCGTACACATCCCGGGTTTTTATGTCTTCTTGATGACTAGACCCTTTTAATAATATGAAATGTCTTTCTTTTTTTGAATCCTAATTTTCTTTGGCTTGATGATTACTTTGTTCAATATTAGTACTGCCAGTTTGCTTTTCGTAATTGTCATTTATGTGGTATATCTTTGCATTCTTTTATTCTAGCTTACCTATGTCATTATATTTGAAGTAAATCCTTTGTAGACAACATATATAGTAGTCCCCCCTTATCTGCTGTTTTGCTTTCCACAGTTTCAGGTAGCTGCAGTCAACTGTGATCCAAACTATTAAATGGAAAATTCCAGAACTAAACAAATAATAAGTTTTAAACTGAGCAGAGTTCTGGTAGCGTGATGAAGTCTTGTGCCATCCGTCTGTCCCTCTTGGGGCATGAAACAGTCCTCTGTCTAGTGTATCCTTGCGATCCCCAGTTAGTTACTTAGTAGCTGTCTCTGACATCAAATCAACTGTCGTGGAATCACGGTGCTTGTGTTCAGTAGCCATCACAGGGCCTGTGTTTTCACCTCACTTTATCTCACGTGGACGCTGATCATGTCATGTCATCGTATGAAGGAGGTACAGTACAATCAGATATTTCGAGAGGACCATCTTCACGTAATTTTTATCCTAGTACATTGCTGTAATTGTTCTATTTTATTGTGTTACTGTTGTTAAGCTCTTATTGGTCTAATTTATAAATTACACTTTACCATAGGAATGTGTGTATAGGAAAACACAGTATGTACAGGGTTCGGTACGGTCTGTGGTTTCAGGCATCCACTGGGACTTCGAAACGTGTTCCTTGTGGGTAAACGGCGGCCCGGAGAACTGTGTTTTACCCATTTCGATCATCTGTGCCTTTAGTTGGTTTGATTAGACCATTTTTACTTAATGTAAGCATTAATATGTTTGGATTTAGGAATATTATTTTATTATTATATTGTCCCCTCTATTTTTGGCTCCTGTTTCATTTTTTTACCTTTTGAAATATTTGAACATTTTTAGTATTTTGTTCTAATTTTTTAGTGGGGTTTTGAGTATATCACTTTGTATAGTGTCTATTTCTCTTTTTATAATGGTTTTATTCCTAGGAATTAAAAAATGCATACTAAGCTGTTCAGAGTCTACTTACAATTAGTATCTTATCCCTTTAACTGGAATGTAGCAAGGTCCACACGTAGGTCTGATTTCCTTCCCTCTGTATGCTGTAGTTGACTTACACACATCCAGGTATGGCAGGTCTCCCAGAAGACAGTAACTTTTGTGTCCATACATCAAATATATTTAAGGAACTACAGTGGAGAAGAATAGGACGTTATATTTACCCTGATATTTGCTTTTGGGGGGTTCTTCTCTTATTCTTGATTTTTGTGTGTATTATTGACACTGAGTTGCTACAAAGTCAGTCTTGTCTGATATTGGTATCCTACTTCAAATTTATTTTTTAAATAGTTTATTTACTTCAGGTCTTTTGAAAGAGTCTAGATGTGTGTTGGAAGGGTAAGCAGGGTAGAAGAACATGGCTGTTGCTTATAAAGGTGTAGTTTATAAAGAATTAGAAGAGGAGAGGAATTTTCTGGCCCAACCTATTGCTTAGTGGTTTAAAAGGGATAATCTCCCAAGAAAAAATATGTAAGGCCTAAGAAAGACCAAGATCTTCTCTACAGAGGTATGAATTTAACCCTTTTTACAGAAAGGAATTTATAACAAAGACTGTAAAATATGTCATTCAGTTTTATATTACTGCAGTTGCTCGATATGTGTTTCCAAGTCTTCTACTATCAACCTGTTTGTATCTCAGAGTCCAAAGTAGGTGTCTTGTAGACAACATGTGGTTGGATGTATGTTTTATATTTTCATTGAACCGGAAAATCTCTGCCTTTTGATTAGATACTTTAACCCATTCTCATTTTGTGTTATTGATAGGTCTGCCGTTTTACTTTTCATTTTATGTTCTCCCCATGATTTTCCCCTCAATTCATCTTGTATTGTTTTCTTTTGCTTTGGGAATACTTTCATAGTGTATCATCTTAGTTCTTTTAATGATTTTTCCCCGCATATTGATTTTTTAAAAATTATTTTCTTAGTTGTTGCTCTTGGGTAACCATATACTCTTAACTTCAGAATCCATTCAGAAAATAAAGTTAGAACTCTATTTCAGATAACAAAAATGATAAGTTTTAGATTAATTAAACATCTAACTATAAAAAGAAAATTGTGAAGTTGCAAACAAAAATTAAAAAGTTTAAGAGAATTTTTGTATAATTTCTGGGTATGTATGCTTCTGGGGGTGGGGCAAGGTTTCTTAGCCAAAAAGAACACTCAGAAGTCATAAAAAGGTTGATTATATTTTATTATATTTAAATTTTATAATAACAAATGACAGAGACAAACTATTAATGGGAGAAATCAATTGCAACATATTTGACAAAAAGTTAATTTTCCTATATACTAAGAACTATCTCCTGATTAAAAAAAGAGACAACCAGCTCCTTAGAAATATGAGCAAGGAATATTAAAAGGGTTTTTTTAAAGGAGGAAATGCACATGGCTAGTAGATCTGGAAGGATGCTCAGAAAAAAGAGTAAAAGGATGCCCAACAACACACACATGCACACACACAAAATTTTTTATCTGTCAGGCTCATTCATTCATTAAATAAACATTGAATTTTTACTGCGTGCCAAGTATCATTCTAGGTATTGGAAATAAAGCAGTGAAGAAAACAGAGAAATATTAGAACTCATGTTCTAGTGGAGAGAGATAGATAAGAAACAATATGAAATAAATTATATGGCATGTTAGCAGGTGATACCTGCCATAGAAATAAAGAAAACCTTCTAAGGGGGCAACATAAATGAAAGGAATTTAAGAGGTTACTGTACCTAACTCTAGGGAAATGAATTTGAAAACCTAGATGACGTGGATGCTTTTTAAGTAGAATATAAATTAGAAAAATGATTGTGGATGAGAAAGAGAAATTCTAATCAAATTAGATATCATAAAATATCAAGACAAAGTTCTTCAAGAGCAGCCCCTAGAAAAAGCACCAGAAGAGATATTTCAGAGGTGAATTCTATCAAACTAAAGAACTGACAAGTCCAATGATATTTAAGTTATTTCAGAGTTCAGGGAAAAAAGCAAGATTGTGGAGAAATGGTCATTTTCCTATGTGTATAATGGAAGTGGGAATTTGTACAGTATAAACTCTTTGGAAAGTATTCTAACAATATCTATTAAAATTATATACATATATATATCTTCTAGCAAACAGTCTCACTACTGGGATTCTAGCTTTAAGAAATAAAAATACCAGTTCATAAGGCTGTTTGTATATAGCAATGTTTGCAGTATAAAAAAAGACTCAAAACGACTTCAGTGTTTAATAACAGGTTGAATAATTCATGATGGAGCCTTACTATGAATACTATGCCATAATTTAAATAGAGAAAGGATTATATATATAGTTTATTTGGGAAAGCGCCTGGCTAATCTGTAAATTTTTGACAAAAAGAATAAAGAATATTTCCCAATACATGCAGATAACATTTGTGTATATATGCATGACTATAATGTATGGATGGAAACACATCAAACTTTAACATAGGTTATTTGGAGTTTGGGGAGAGCGTGTTGGTTATTTCTTTGTTGTTGTTTGGCTTGTTGCCTTAGGCAGGATTTTTAGTTTGAAAGGAAAATCTGATGAAATATATTTTATAAAAGACTTTTCTTCCTGACTTTTCTAATGTGAATAAAACAAATACATCAGCTTGGGTGCTAGGTAAAACTGATGCATGCAACTCAGGGTAGGTGATAAGTTTTCTTTGGTATCAGGAAGGCAGGACGTGTTGGGCTTTCCCAGATTTTTCCCAGCGATTGAGTTTTTATGTTGTAGTAAGTAGAGTAACCTTGAGAAGTTACTCAAGTTCTCTCAAACCAAGGTTTTTCATTGGTAAAATGAGGGTTAAATATACCACACGTTTTCATTTTGAATGGTATATGAGAGGATTTTGGGTGTTAAGCTTTTAACTCATTATGTTTTTTTTTTAATTTATTGATTTGAGACAGAGAGGGATTTTGTTGTTCCACTTACTCATGCATTCATTGGTTGACTCTTCTGTGTGCCCTGAACAGCATCGAACTGCAACCTTGGCATATTGGAACAACGTTCTCACCAGCTGAGTATCTGGCCAGGACCAATTCAACGTTTTAATTGAACTCTCACTTCCTGACATTTTGAGTTGCTATAATCTATATGTCATATGTCACATATGTCATATAGACATATGCCTGTCTTATATCATGTGATAGACATATATACATATATACATATATATCCCTACATGATTGTAGGGATTGGAAAAAATGCAAGGCAAGAGAATAAAGGTATGTAAAATCTTAACCATGCAAAGCATTATGATATCAAGTGCCAGATGAATATTACCTAATTTAATGTATTAGTGAAGGCAAAAATGATCGGGGAAGACTTCGCGGAGGAGGTGACACAACACAGGTTAGCGACGCGCAGGGTTTGAACAGGGCAGGTATTGGTACTGCCTGGTGCTTGCTTGAGTTTCCCAAGATGCCCGAGTGGGTACGAGAGCGACCCCTTCTGGAACCAAGCTTCTTTGGCTCCTTTTTCCGTGCCTCCGGGCGAGCCCGGTGCGGGTGGTACGCAGGCGCCGGGAGCTGAGGCGAAATCGCACAGGCTCGATAGGCGCGCATGCGTGCAGCTTTCTGGAGGCGGTGGCTTCTTCGGTGTCGAGACTGGAGGCTGAGCGCTAAACTGTGTGGGGCGCAAATGGGATCCGGCTGTTAGTCGGGTAGGCATAGGTAGGACCGCGGCTTCGTGGGGAGTCGGGGGCTGGAAGGCGGGAGCCCATAGCGTTGGGGTCCTGGGCCTTTCGTATGAGATCCGGGCCGACTATTGTATCTGTGTCGCAGCGGCTGCGCACAAAATGGCGGCTGGAGACGGCGGGGGCGGGAGGAGGTTGGGGGACCCCCGGGATGGGAAGGGAAGCTTGGCTTCTCTGCTGCCTCGTCGGCTCACCTCACTGCCCGAGAGGGCTGGGTCGGGCACCGGTGCTAGGACCGTGCTGCAGCAAGAGTCGCCTGACGTCGCTGCACTGGGCCGAGGAACAAGAAACAGCCCTTTGGCAAAGGCATTGACGGCCCCTTCCCCAGGCGCTGGGCCTGTCCGTACCGCGCCAGGCCTGACAGCCAGAGCCAGCGGTGGCGAGGGAGCCCGGCGGAGGACTAAGCGTTCCCATTGGGCCTTGAAGAGAGGCGGTGGAGCTTGAGCTGAGCCCTGTGGGTAGCGACGTTGTGCAAGAAACGAGGAGAGCAGAGCGTGTTTGGGGCTGGGGCTGGGGGACTCGCGATAAAGGGGGAAATTCAGCGGCTTGTGCTGATCCGCGTTTCTTCCGCCTGCCTCGTGCGAGTATGCACAGAATTGTCCCCCCAGTGAGGGCCATGGAGGGCTCACACATGGCTCTGATGTCTGCTTCCCAGTCTCCCCGAGGGGTCTTGGGTACGGATCGCTGGCGACGTGTTTTTGTCTGGTTCCTAGCCCGGGCCCCGTTCTGTTAAAGATGGGGGAGGATGTAGACCACAAACACGAATCCTTCAGGTCGTTTGACTCAGCTCGCAGGTTGTTTGGGGTAAATGCGAATGTAGGAGACATATTCCTGCAAGATCTTTAGTGGACCTAGATAATGAAAGGTGCCTCGAGCTAATTTTTGTTAATCTTAAATTTTACTTTTAGGCGACATTTGGGGAAAAATACTGTTTTAATCTGAAGGAGTTCTGAAGAAAAACTGGTTAACAGGATCCGACGACTTATGTTCATATGTTCATTCAAATTCTTTTGCTAATGAGCTTCAGAATTATGCACAAAAATTTTTTTTTCTTCATGTAAAGAGTTATTTTTCGGGGATGGTTGCTGGTTCATATTTGCAGTTAAAATTGATAACCTGGAAAAAGATTTACAGAAAAGATGAATTTAATGAAGTTTATACGCAAAAATAAACGCGTCATTTTTATTATTTCAACATAACTTTAAATTTTGTTGATGTTTAGGTATTCTAGACTCAGTGGGTTTATGTAGCGATTTTTAAAAATTCGACAGCGTTTTATTACACTTTATTTTGTATTGGCATACACTATAATAGGCATTTTTAAATTCTTACGTGGACTCCAAATGTTAATACACTAAACTATGCTGGGCCATTCCCTTCTTGTGTTGAACCAAAATAAGGGTAAAGATAAAATAGTTGAAAGAAATCGCAAAAATCTCATTATTTTTATTTTACTAGAATCTCACTCATTTTTATTAGTTAATTCATGTCACAACATGTTTGTTACCTTGAATGTTGGTTATATTTTAGTTTTGTAATCTCTTGTGTGTAATCTTTCATTATGGAGAGTGAATATAGCAGATGCTATGGTTTAAAAAAATTGCTTCTATGGTTGGTGGTTACTTTCTATTTCATGGCTGTCTTAAAGATTTTTCTCTTGGGTGCTTTTAAGAAGGTGATTTCTGGAAATTTTGATTTCATGTAGTGAAAGAAAATGAGGGAAATAGTTTAGTGGAAAGAGAATAGGCTTTGGAATCAGAAGATCTGGACTTGAGTCCTTGTTTTTCCCTCTGACTGAATGTGTGAGGTTTGGGGTAAGTTATTTTAGTCTTCCTGAACTCCTATTTTCTTATCTGTAAACTGGTGATAATACCTACGTGGGAATGTTGTGAGGATTGAGTGAGACAATATGTGGAAAGCTCCTATGCCTTGACCCATAATGGTGCTTAATAAATATCAGCTGTTACTTTTATTACAGCCTGTGGATACTCTCTTATAATGAAAAAGGAGCTTAAAGGAATTTAGATTAAATTGATAAAATTTTGGAGCTGAAAGATTACCTAAAATTTCATTAAAAAATTTGGGCATCTATAAACCTTATATATGCCTGTCTTGTGGCATCTATCAAAACATATTGTAGCCATTTATTTATATGATTACATTCACTTTTGTATCTGTCACAGTGCCTGATAAGTGTTAGGTGCTCACAATTAGAGTATAAATGAACTCAGCTGGTAGTTGTCAGAGCCAGGATAAGAGCACAGGACAGACTCTTGGCAACCAAATTCTGCTATAGCTAAATATTTACTGGTCAAGATTTGGATAAATCTTTCCAAAATCTTAATAAAATGCTGTACATACTAAGAAACAGTATTTCCAGTATAGGTACCCAGTAACATAATTTGGGCTGTTTTGTGTTGAAACAGGAGATGTTGAGTGTTGAAATGTGGTTAAGAGATCCTCCAAAACTGAAAGTAATTATATCTGTGGAATGCTAGTAAGCCCCCTTTATATCCATCTTTACTGATTATTTCATTGCTCCAACTTTATTTACTGTAGTCTATTTGTGGTTGAGAGTTAAAATGAAAGGAAAATAGATAAATGGAAGATAAAAAGAGTAACAAAAAGGAGGCGGGTAAGGAAAAGGTGAGGTATAGAAATAAAACATAGCTCTAATGATCAGTGAGGGTCTTGCCCTGGCCAGGTGACTCTGTTGGTTGGAGCATCCTTGTGTACCCAAAAGGTTGTGGTTTGATCCCTGGTCAAGGCTCGCACCTAGGTTGTGGTTTTGATCCCCCATTGGGGCATGTTCCAGAGGTGGCCAGTTAGTTAATGTTTCTCACATTGATGTTTCTCACTCTCTCTTCTCTTTCTCCCCACTGCCCCCACCCCCCTCTACCTCCCCCCCTCCTTTCTCCCTCTTTCCCTTCCTTGGGTGAGGATTTTATTTTCTTTTTTTTAAAGTGAGAAAGGTTTTGCTTTGAAAGAAAAAGTTTTAAGGTACACATTTTGATGTTTTCTTAGTGTTTACATTATATTTATATTTGTACTTACATTTTAGGTTGTTTTCAACTTTTGAATCCTGTAAACACCAAAAAAAATTTTTTTTTAAGATTTTATTCATTTATCTTTAGAGGGAAAGGGAAGGGGAGAGGAGAGGGGGAGAAATATCAATGTATGGTTGCCTCTTGTGCATCCCTTGCTGGGAACTGTCCTGCAACCCAGGCATGTGCCCTGACTGGGAATCGAACCGTGATGCTTTGGTCCGCAGGCCCACGCTCAGTCCACTGAGCCACACCAGCCAGGCAAAATGTTTTTATTGTCCCAGTCTTTTTAAAGTTTTTATACTTTTTTCTGCAGTCTTCATTTTATGAAATTTTAAACTAATTTCCCTATTGTTCCTGCTAATGAGCGAATGTTGCTGTTGTTTTGAATTTCATTACTTCTTTAAAAAACATTTTATTTTTAAACATAATACAAAAGCAGAGAATATAATACAATGATTCACTACCCATGCACCTATCATCAGCTTTAACAATTATAAGCTAATGATCAATCTTGTCTCTACCCTCCACTCTATTTTTTTAAAGCAAATCTTGTATCATTTATCAATTTATAGTTTAAAAGTTTCCTTCTAAATATATAGAGGAAAATATGCTTGACATACCTAAAATAATAATTCCTTAATGTTATATATTTAGTCGGTGGTCAAATTTGCCCAGTGTTATTTCATATACTACACACATGTACACATGTATTAATTCGTTTCTACTACCATATTGAAAATTTCAGAAATTATCCAAGTCAATAAAGGAGCAAATACCTACCTGCTTCTTAAATACCATAATTTTTACTAACATTTTTTGAGCACCTATGGCATGTCAGGAGGTATAATTTTAATTATTTTCATATAACATTCTTAAGTGGGTATTATTTTTATTTCCATTTTTCACATGATCAAACTGAGTCTGGGGCTAACTAGCTTGTGTGGGGTGACATTTTCAGCAAGCAGCAGGGCCAGACTTAAAACACAGAATCTAGGGTCAACTTCTTAAAAAACACTATGCTACATTAGTGTTAAATATTTATGGGAGTTAACCAATTTTGCATGAAGTCATTTAGTGGCAACCCTCCTACAGGGTGGGTGTCTTCAGATCACTGGAAATTTCCCCAAAGATTAGATTATTGTGCATTGCATAATGGGCTGACTAAACAGCCAGTAGTAGTTAGGGAGTGAGCATGATGCAGAAAAAGAAGGGCCAAATCCAGGCATTTGCTTAGTGCTGATGCTCTTTACCATGTTGCAGGTTTTCTGCCTCTTGCCATACTTGCTTATAGTCTGGTCCTTTTTTGACTTAATATATAATATGTAACTAAGAAGTTAGATATTCTAGTGTTGGACATACTTTGAGTCATTAACTATTTTTGAATGAGTAAAGCCCTGGCTGACAGGAATTCCCTGTCTCTCCCTTTCTTTGTCCTCCTACACACCTTCTCACACAATTATCCCCCCCAAACTATTTGAGCATAAGTTGCCTACATTGCATGCTCCTTTACCCTTGTTTATTTTATAAGAATAGGATATTTTCTTTCAGAGTCACAGTATAGTTACCAACTCAATGCATTTAACATTGATAAAAATCTTTGTTTATCATATTCTGATTTTGTCGTTTGACCCAATAATGTTCTGTCCCACCCCTCTTCCTTAGTACAGGATCTGTCTAGGATTAGATAATGGCATTTAGTTGTCCTGTCTCTTTGGTCTTCTTTAGAACATTTCCATAACCACCTTTATCTTTGTGAAATTAACATTTTTGAAGAATACAATCTACTTAAAAAAAAAAAATAGAACGTTTCCCAATTTGGATTTTTTTGTTGCTTCCTCTTAATTTGATTCAGATTATGAATGCTTGGCCAGAAAAATCATCTAAGTGATGCTGTGTTCCCATTGTATCAGATCTGGAGGTGCATGGTGTCCATTTGCCCATCATGGATGATATGTTTGGTCACATATTTGGTCAAAATGTTTGATTTCCCCTCACCACCCCTTGAACTAACTGGCCTGTAGAGAGATATTTCAGGATTTAACATGCACAGATGATTCTTGCCTGAACCAGTCTTTCACATGATGGTTACAAAAATAATGATTCTCCACCTAAGCAGTCCCTCTACATTTACATAGTTCTACTGGTATGTAGGTATGGGCTCCTGTTTTTTTCGGTGGTTTATAATCTGTTACTCCCCAGTTCTTTCTTACTTCCATATTGTATCTGTTTTGTCTTCCACAGTGAGAACCCTGGCTTCTAGCACTATGAAAACACTTACTTGCTCTTACTTTACCCAATCCACTACAAAAAAAGCAAATCCCCCAAAAGAAACTACTAAAAAGAATAAGAATTTATTTGTAGTTCCCTTTTTTTCTGGCTACCCCCAAACTGAGGGTATGTAAATCAAATAGTGGGTTCATAAGTAACTTGCATTGGTTTTCTTTTTCCCCCTCAGTGGGTTATAGTATACATTTGAAAAGTGATTGAATCAGTTTACTTTTAATCTTATATTTTTCCCTCCTTCCCATCCTTGTTTTATTATTTTAAAAATGTAGATTGTTAACATGCTTCTAAAAGTCAAAACTATGTAGTAAGATGAACTTCATGAAATATTCCCTTTTCCTTTTAAGCCTGTTACTTCTTGCAGGGTTGTCCAACCTGCTGGCTGCATGCAGCCCAGGATGGCTGTGAATGCAGCCCAACACAAAATCATAAATTTACTTAAAACATTATGAGATTTTTTTGTTTTCGTTAGTGTTTGTGTATTTAATGTGTGGCCCAAGACAACAACTCTTCTTTCACTGTCACCCAGAGATGCCAAAAGGTTGGACACCCTGGCAGGTAACCAGCTTCATTGTTTTCTGTGTTATCCTACCTGTGTTTCTTTTTATAACCATAAACAGATATTTGCTTCTTATTTTTATTTTTTACACATAAAAGTACTTTTGTACTTTGTAAAGACTTTAAGGCATTTGGCATTTTAGGCATTTGGTAAGATAGTTTAGGTATACTTAAATTGAAGATTTTGGAAACCTATTTCAGGCAGATGGGAACTTTTTTTGGCTCATGTGCTTCATGAAAGAAGTGAACAATCAAATGCTGGGGAGGGCAAGAATGCAGGTAGGCCTCAGGCAGGATTGAAACTGAGTAGTGAATGTCTTCAACACTGTATTTACCTTTTGGTCCTGCTTACCTCTGTTATATACTGGCTATGTTTTGTTTCAGTGTTTGTGCTTTCTCACTAAAGTAATAATAATGCTGCCAACAACATTTGAATTTTATCAGCATCCATCACTTTTCTCATTACTGGTTTTAAAAAAAATCCCAGGAAAGATTTCTTTATTCCACATTGGATCAGGTGGTTTCTCTTGGACTAATGCATTATATTTGTTGAGGGTAGCAAAGGAAGCAGGACCACGAATGCACATCTCCAGGGCATCATTTACTATGAATACAGTGTTATGTTACTATGAATACCAATGTATATGCAATGGACATGATCCTAAAATATAAAAAGCACCTCTAATTATATTCACATACCCTGTTTATCATAAAGTTGTTTTCCCAGAAATAATAACTTAAATCATTGCTGTGGGATTGTTAATGTATGGTTCTCATGGTGATTTGTTCCTGTCGTCAGCAAATTGATTTTCCATTTTTTTCCTTATCTAAAGTCATGTTTATCAATCCTTCCAGGTAGCAGTGAAGTTTGTGATATCCTTCATGTTACCAAATCATGTTTCCAATTTTCTGCTTATTGTTTCTTTCACAGTTTCCTTGAGGTACCAACCACACTTTGGCATTTTAACATACAACATGATACTCTCTATCCACCCTTAGGGTACCTTCAGAATTAATGACTTGTATATACCTTTTGCGAGATTGGAGGTTATGAAACTTACGGTGGAAAAGGCTGAGTGGATCTACCCATATTCCAGAAGATATTAGCATATCGAGTGCCAGTTAAACTAAGGAAAGCACAAATGATATGTATTTACTCTTGTATTATTAATCCAGTGTGATACCTACATTCTTAGGTGTGAATGTGGATTTCTATGTCCTGAGGTAAACAGTCCCTACCTAACAAAGCAGTACCAAAGAAGGTATGTGGGTCTCTACCTAGGAAAGTACCGTAATGTTAAAGGTTTCCCTTTGTGGTAAGATTATACAAAAACCTTCCATTCTTTTCTGTTTATGATGAGGGTGGTTTTTCTTTCTTTTGGGGTGGTGGGGTCCTGAACATACGTTACTTTTTTACAATTAGAAAAACAAAGCTATAAAATAAGTTTAAATTTTATATATCTAGAATACAATATGGAAAGAACACCAAGAGTTCAGGTTCTAGTTGTGATCTTAGCACTTGAATTCAAGGCCTTACTTAATTTGTAAACTGTGATTCTCTTGCTCACAGGCTTGGGAGACTCAGATGAGATAATAAGTTTACTTATTTATTATTACTTATAATTTTTAAACTGTGAAGAGCTAGTTCAAGTGTGGGACTTGATACACATCTTTTTGTGAATCTAATAGAGCCATTATGACTTGGCTGATGACACTTTCAGATTTTTAGATTTCAGATTTCTTTCTTTCAAGATTTTATTTCTTTATTTTTAGAGAGAGGGGAAGGGAGGGAGAAAGAGAGTGAGAGAAACGTCAGTGTGTGGTCACCTCTTGCACGCCCTCAGCTGGGGATGTAGCCCTAACCCAGGTGTGTGCCCTGACTGGGAATCGAACCGGCAACTCTTTGCTTTGCAGTCCGGTGCTCAGTCCACTGAACCACGCCAGCCAAGGTGGATTTCAGATTTCTTTACCAATATTTAAAGAAAATTAAGGTTTCCTTTTTTTTTTTTCCTGAAAGACAGCATCAAAATAACAGGCAGTTTGAGCTTGTGTATCTCAGAAATACCTTATAGCACCTAATGGTGCTATCTTTTTAGTCCATCGAGCCTTTTATTTCATGTCTGCCTCAGCAACTCAGTTTCTATTAGGTGCTTTGGAAAGAACTTTTATGGTTGACATTTTATTGAATATTTCTTATTTCAGAGTGGTATGTTCTTAAAAGGATATATAAAAGAGTTTTTAACTTACTCATCAAAATAAATTTTCTTCAGGAGTTCCCAATGTTTTGTAACTATTAAGTGTCCTGTTTAGAAAAATATTAAATATAGGAAAATCGAATGTTGATTGAAAATAGCAAATAGTATAGTTCTAATTTCATACAATAAAGTTTGGTGTACCCCCCTTCCCTTACCGTCTGCACATGCATGCATGTACACAAAACTAGAAATGCCAAAATATTTGTTCACTGTAGATGATGGTTTTATTGGTAAGGATTTCAGTTGCTTACTTTTTATTTTTTATAATAAACATACGTTACTTATCAGGAATAAAGATTTATTTTAAAGGGATAATACTATTTAATTGCATTCAAAGGAGTTAATAATTAAGAACTCAGATATCAATGCAGATTTTTCCAAGTTTAATGATTTCATAAGTTGAACATCCATAAATTCCTCTATCTAAATGAACCTCTTTATGGCCAGAGCTTCTGGAGTTAAAAAAGCTTTATAGTGAATGGCTTTTTATTTGTCCATTTGTTTTCCAGGTGTTAATGCAAGTTTACCTGTGTCTCACTGGTTACTGTTTTTTAGTCATATTGTTTTTAGGTTATATCAGGATCATTCTCAAAAGACAGGTTTATTTTCTTGGGTGTGGCATAACCTAATCCTTAACCAGAGATACCTTATCAAGAGCCCTTCACTTGTTGCCTAATTTTATGTTCTTCATTTCACACATTGGTTTTGTTCACCAAGCGGGTATGATGAAAGAGAAAAAGAGTAGAATATGAAAGTGTTTAATAACTGATAAGTCAAGGCAGGTGGGAAGGACCAATGTCGGAAATAATGCACCAAAATGAGATTTTTGACTTAAATCTGCATTTTTTTAATACATTGTTTGCTAATCATAATGAGTTAGATGATTTTGGCTTTTTTTAGATCTTGGTGTGATAATATTAGATTGAGAAATATGAAGTTGTGTTGATTTTATACTCCTTTTTTGTTATCTGTTAATAATGTCATACTGAATATTTAAGCACTTCAACTTCTTATTTTGGAAATGTTCAAACATAAAAGAAAGTAGAGAGGAAAGGTAATAAATCTTTATGAAATTGTCATTCAGCTTCCACAGCAAATCCTTGCCAATCCTGCTTACCCACCACCTACCCCTATCCCTCACTCACATACCCCTTTCTTTTCTAGATTATTTTAAAGAAAATCACAAATTTGTCATTTTACTTTGCTAAGTACTTGAGTCTGTAACATTTGATTTTTATGCCAGCTTATTAGCAAATCTATGTGGTTAACTAGATTTTCAGTTGATAATAGCCAAGGGAAATAGGTAGCTTTAGACTGGAGTATACTGTTGTGGAGTTTTTGAGGAGCTGGCTTTTTTCTGATCTCTTTGCATTTTGAGCCCCCTTTTTCCCCTGAAAACAATTACATCATTAGGAATTACTGATTCAAAACACTGTTTTATAAAGAACAGCTGACTTTTTGGATTGCTTAAAGAGATTCTTCTGGGGTGATACTTAGAAAAAATCTTGAGGAATGGTTTTGATTCTGAGAAGTGGCAGTATTCTAGGTAGTGGAGTATGAATGAAGTATGGAAGCAAGCATGTGTTGGAAGTGGTCAGGAGATAGCGAATAGACCAATTTAGCTGTAGCAGAAGGTCTTAAGTGTTATTAGCTCATAATGTGTAAAAGGTATATTGGGATTGGGTTATAATACTGAATGCCAGGTTGACTTTGGATACTATCTTGCAGACAGCAGTGAAGTGAAGATTTTCATGTAGAGAAGTGGTACTAAAAGAAATATTTATAGGATATTAATCAGTTAGTGACTGATTGGGATGGAGGCTAGCTGTGGTGTAGAGTGATGATGAGGGCTTGTAATGAGGTGGTTATGGTAGTGAAAGGAAAAAAATAGAGATATTGACAGGAATATATACAATTTTATGATTAGTTAGAGATGGAGAATAAAATGATTAGGATCTTGTTGGCTAAGGGAATTGGTGTAGAGAGCAGGGGTTTGAAATTGATAGTTTTTAGAGTAAATTTTAAAAAGTCAATACATACTGGCTAATAATTGGCATAAGAGATAGGTTCCTATCAAATATTTTTTCTGTGTTCATAGATGATTTTATCAGATAGTCCCCGAGGTTACCAAAGATTTGAATGTTTTAACTGAAGCTATATATATTTTTTTGTCTTGGACCAGAATTTGTAGCCTTGTCAGAAATATGTAGTTAATGAGTTTACTTATTCATAATTTTTAAAATCATTCCCTCACAGCTATCTCATTACAGTATTTAATGAAGAAGCTTTAACACATGCTATTCTAAATTTTTTAAAAGTTGATAAATACATGTTTAGTTAGACTTTGTTATCTGAAATCTCACTTCTTCCAGTTCCCTCAAAACTGTTAACTCATCCTACAAAACTCCACTGAAACATTCATTATCTCTTCCAGAAATAAATTCTTTTCTGATACTTAAGCCTTGTACTAATACTGACATACTGTACTGCAGTTGGTTTACTTTGTTTTTCTTGTTAGGTTGCTTGTAGTTTGGCTTTAGGAATCATGTTTTATTTGTCTTTTAAACTCCAGGGACTAACATGACTGTCATTATTGAACTCAAGAAATGTTTAATAAATTGAATGAATGATTCTGAATTTATCCCTTTCCATTAAAATCAAAAAGAAGGGGAAAGAGATCCGTGGTGGTAAAGAAACAGCCTCTGAGAACTTACCACAGCAAGTGAATATATATATCCTCTTCACGCCATCTCCCAGTAGCATGCAGTATATGGACATTTCTAAAGAAATTTTCAGAGTTTTCTAAACTACTGAGTTGCCTCTGGAATGCTCCCCTCTGCTGAAGAATCAAAACAACAACAACAAAAAACAAAGACGAAATGTACAGATGAGAATCAAAACAACAACAAAAAACAAAGACGAGGTGTACAGCAACAAAAAGCGATAGATACGTGGCAATGTAGGAGAGCCTGTGGCTAAAAATTGGATATGGGGAGAGAAGCGCATAGGGAGTTGTTGCAACCACCTAAATTTAGGCCTTGAAGTCCTAGATTCTGCAACCCCTAAGTAGGACTTGTTAACCTTTTTGGGTTATAGGCCTTTAAAAAAATTGGATGATAGATTCTCTCATTTAGATTTATTGCCTGCCTCCCAATAAAGCAAAACATTTTTCTGGAGTATTGTTCCCCTCCTGGTATCAACATTTACAGCTTATGTCTCCAAATTCTGAAGCTCCTTTCTAACCAAAAAAGAGTTTTCCTGTTTTCTGTGTGATTCCCAACCCTTGCCATTAAAAGCCTTTCAAGCCCCAGCTGGCATGGCTCAGTGGATTGACTGCCAGCCTGTGAGCCAAAGTGTCAGCACACGGACTCCCAGTCAGGGCACAGGCCTGGGTTGTGGGCCAGGTCCCCAGTAGGGGGCGCATGAGAGGCAACCTCACGTTGATGTTTCTCTCCCTGTTTTGCTCCCTCCCTTCCCCTCAGTCTAAAATAAAGAAAAGCCTTTCAATACTGTGGCCTGTGCTCTGTGTTTAAAAAAATTGGTTTTATTTAGAACCTCAGTTGAATTTTTTTTAAACCGAATTTGTATTTTCCCCTAAGGCAGTGGGAGCTACATATTGCTTGGCTGGAAGAATAAGAAAAATGAAAAACTCAAAATACATTGTTGAAGCACATTTTTGCGAAGTAGTTTTAAAAACATTTAAATTGAAATGGATTCATACTCAGTTATCCAGAAAATGGCATATTCTTTAATGGGTCTGGATAAAAGATTATATTTACTGTATGAAGCATTTGTTCTGAGTATCTGGCTATCACTTATTAACCTTGGTCATATAAATTCTGTGATATTAACAGTATTTTAAAATTATTGCCAGATTAATAAATGCCATTGTTGGTAGAAAACCCCTTGGGGTTTCTTATAATAGCAGATTTGAAATACCTAGGACTCTTAAATTTCCCATTTTGGGGTTAGAAATCAACTTGACTTTAGTTATAAGTAAAGTAATACTGTTTACATCTCTACATATGTAATACTATTGTGCGGGCGTTTCATCTTTAACCCGCATTTTTATTTCCTGTCCATGGGCTAATATAAAAAAGGAAAATAACTGGAAGGGTTTTTTTAATCCACTAGTTCTTACCCTTAGGGTCTATCCTAATTGGGATGTATAATAGCCTTCCTTTTTTTTTCCCATCTGCAAAATATGGCTATACCATGGTTTATTCAATAAGTTTCCAGTCTCTGCAAACCCTCTTAATTGCAGAGGTGTGAAAAGGGGAACTTCCAGTAGGTTTTTAACTGTATTTTATATTTTGTTTTTTTTAATCTTACAAGATATTAGCTCCATCTTAAAAACTGAAGTGTTAGCTCTGTGAAGGAAGGAGTCTGTTCTGGCTTAATAATGTTGCTATTTTTCAATCTAGAACAGCAATGTCAATTATTTTTTTAATGGATGAATGACAGTTGGATTTGAAATTACTCTGATATATTTATTGTTAAGAAGATAGTTTATCTCTTTTTTTATTTTTAAATTTTTTAAATTTTTTTATTTTTAAAAGATATCCTGAATGATCTGTTAGTTGATTTTAGAATTTTATTCCCATGGATAGCCTGTGTTTTCCATCACAGTCTAAGTTCCTGTGTTCCTGTCAGGTGTTACTATTTGCATAGTTTTACTCTTGGGCATCATTGATAGGACTGAAGTTTAAGCATGAGAAAGGGGAGAAAAAAGTGACAACAGGATGCTGATGGTGTGGGGCTTGCCCAACCTTAAATTGGATTTGAAGAAGTAAGGCTACAGAATTATATAATTGCAAAGTGAAGTTTATAATGTCTTATAAATAAAGCTTGAAATATAAATTCAAACTTCTTTTTAATTAAAGCATTTTATTTGGGGTGAATATGAATAACTGTAAGAGAAGATTAAACAGTAAGAGAAGATTAAACAGTAACTTACCTAAATGATTAAAAAATGTGTTTACACTTTTATGCAAAAGAAATGAATATACTTAAACTTTATTCACAGAAATACAAGATTTTTAAAATGTCTTAACCATTGAAGGCATGTTATATGGAATACAGATTGTGGGCAGGCTTTTTACTATAGATTCAAAAATGAATTTGTCGGTTCTTGCCAATGCCCAACATTGTTTCATGCATCTGATTTAAAATTCACATCATTGTAGTGAGAATAGAAATGTAGACAACTAAACATGTATATAAAGCAATTTATCATAATTTCTCTTTTATTGATGCTTTCATGCACTAACCACATTGTCAAACTTTTTCTACCAGGATTAGAATCTATACAGGATTAGAAAGGATATGGGCCCTGGCTGGTGTGGCTCAGTGGATTGAGTGATGGCCTGTGAACCAAAGGGTTGCCAGTTTGATTCCCAGTCAGGGCACATGCTTAGGTTGCGGGCCAGGTCCCCAGTTGGGGGTGCACGAGAGGTAACCACACATTGTTGTTTCTTTCCCTCTCTTCCTCTCTTTCCCTAAAAATAAAAAAAATTAAATAAAAAAAATAAAAAGGGTATGGTAGCATGAAGTGTTCGATGATTCTATATTAGTGGATTATTTCTGAAAATGTTATGAAATACAAGCTAAAAGGAAATAAAATATGCTAGACTTAAAAAAGTCTGAAATTAGGAAGGAGTCTTGGGATAAAGGTTAGAAGAAGTGTTGGCTTAAAGCACAGAAGGAATAAAGAAACTTACTTGCAGAAAGGGGTTGGTGGAAGAGACCATTGAAAGTGACATTTGCTTATATAATGATGGATATTCCAGGATATGCATGCCAAGAGAGAAATGTCCTTATCTCTAGCTAGCAGGTTCTGGAATCAATGCTTAATAAAAAGCTGTGGCTGGACAGGCCTCTAACTTGTCTTACCGAGAGAGAGGGGAAAGATCTCCTTGGGAGAGCTAGAGCTGTTGATTTTGTCCTTGTTGTATTAGATGTCACAGTGGACTAATGATACAGGAAATCTAGTGTAATTTTTAAGGCTCCTACAAAATGCAAAGAAGCTGAAACTTTGCTTATTGATAGTGGAAATTTTTTTATTAGGAAAAGGCCTTTTAATTCTTCTTATGTATATTTTAGACTGTTGACATGAAACACTGGTATCTTCTCAGGAGTGCTATTCAGTGATATAGATATGCCAGGCATTAAAATATTGAAATAATTTTGCCCTGTTGCCCCAAAAGTGGGCTTCTACTTCCCTCACTCTTTACATTTCCTTCCTGAGGACTGCCCTGCCATCAATCTGTGCACAGCAGCTAAAAACTTAAGGGGAGTAGAGGAAGAAGGGGATAAGGACCCTCCTTACACACTATCAAGCACAAATTACTGTTGATTGATCATTGTTTGTGCTTTACCAATCACTAAATACTTCAAATGTTACTCCTGGGTATACCCATGAAGGAAAAGTCAAGGTTGGGAAGTGCAAAATGGAAAAAGGTTTTTAATAAAGTACAAGGGACTTCGGAGCCTTTCATATACAGTAGTTACTGTGTCCCTCTAAGAAGGGTAACATGATCCTGGCCTGTGTGGCTTGGTTGAGTGTTGTCCCCCAGAGGAAAAGGTCGTAGTTTGATTCCCAATGAGGACACAGGCCTCAGTTGGGGGTTTGGTCCCTGGTCAGGGCGTGTATGAAGGGTAGCCAATGAATGTTTCCCTTTTCCCCTCTCCCTTACTCTAAAATAAATCAGCATGTCTTTGGGTGAGGACCAAAAAAATGAGGGTAGCACATGAATGCATTTCAGATTTTCTTGACCAGGGTACTTTGTAGAACACCTATAATCTTACAGGACACTAGTTGCTGCAGAATAGAGTATGTGAAGGGCTGCGTCTTGCAACCTATAAATGTATAGTTATTTCAGTGTGAGGCAGTGCTAGGCACAATAGGAAGTAGGTTTTTGCCTCTAAAGAACTTAAAATGTAGGTACTTCCATGATACTTGTTCACAGCCCATGTGATTATTAGATGACTGATTGAAGTCTGTCGATATTACGGGGGAGAAACGATATTTGGAAGAGATTGTGCTTTTGAAGTTGTGAGAGGAGTCTTCACCGATTAAGGAAAATAGTGCAGAAAGAGTGTAGGTGACAAACTGCAGAAGCAGTGATTGTTTTTAAGGACTGGGTAAAGACAGCATTGTTCTTGGAAATATTTTCATTTTGTAGAAGATAGGTACAGTTTCATATGATTCATGATTGTTTAAAAAGACCTGGAGTTTGTTATAAAAGGACATAGAGACTTTGGGTATTGTTCAGTAAGCTTGTGTCTACTGCTTGTATCTGGTGAATTAGGCACCTGTATAATTTTTATTGTATTTTTGTGTTTCAAAACACACAAGCTTACTGTGTGTAAGCTTGTAAGCTTACTGTGTAAGCTTACTGTGTGTAAGCTCAAACTTTTGAGTTTGAGTTATTCAAACTCAAAGACTTTGAATGTGGTCATTCAAATAGCTTTAACAAATATTTGAGGGTATTTTGAGTAGGAGCAGAGTTATATTCTTGGGAGATAAAACAACAATGCATATGCCTTCAATTGACACTAGATTGTTCAAAAAGACTGCACATATGAACACAAAAATAAGATAGTAAAATGTTCAAGTCCCAAAATGGTATAAACAATAAATATGAAAGTTTGTTGGAAGACTTATTCTAGGCCTTGGTGGTCAAGGAAGTTTTAACGGAGATTGACCTTGAAGGATGAGTAAAATCAAATCCGGTTGACGGCAGGTTGTTTTGTTCATGTGTTTTGATTAGGAGAGATGAAGGGAGGTAGAGGAATAGGAGCAAAGGCCTAGCTGGGGTAAGTGTTTGGTAAAATTAGAAGGGTAGAGATTGGCTAGATTGGTTGCACCTTAAACATGAAACTATAGTAAGTAAAGGGAATGAGATTCTCTTTGAGTTTTGAACAGAGAGAACTTTCAATCGTGTTTTTTTTATATAGATTAAATGTGGTAACACCCTGCAAAATGGTTGGGAGAGTGTTGTCAGATAAAGCCCATTTCTCAGCAAAATCACCATTTCACTAACATTATGTATAAAGAAGAAAGTGTATGTAGAGTTGTAGATGAAAATTGTAGGTTGAACCAGAAAGTGATCATCATCAAATAGGATTAATAGTTTGGGTTTTCATAGTGAGCGTAAATGACTGAAGACCTTATGTTTCTCACCCTGCATTTCTATTGGGTATAAAACTAGGAACTTCATAGAAACCATAGGCATGGTCTGTGCCCCCCTCCACCAAATTGAGAGGGAAGACAAGTTCTGTGACTGCTGACCTTGGTCCTGAATGATAGCCAAAGTACTGTTTCTCTTAGAAGTGGGTTGAAATGAGTTGTGCTGTATTCCACAGGCTGGGCAGCAGCCAGTTTTAACTAGTACAATGTTGGGGGACTGCAAGACATTCTTGCTCACATCAGTTGGTAGGTAAGAGCATGGATTATATGGGGCCAAATTAACTGAAGTGCAAATCTCAGCCTGATCACTCACTTTATATGTAAGTTACTTGTCTGTACCTTAGTATCCTCCTCATAAAACTGTACATATCTCAGGGGGTTGTTGTAAGAAATGAATCAATCCAAGTAAAATACATGGACAGTACTCTGTAATTGTTATCCATGTACTACACAGGTGGGCAAAAGTAAGTTTACAGTTATGAGTATGTGAAAGTTTGTTCTTTTGTAATTATTAATTAGTGTAGTATTTATTTGTACTACAACTGTAAACCTACTTTGCCCACCCCTGTATTTGTCTATACTCTTACTCTGGAAGGAATCCAAGAGAATGGTAACTGGTTTTGCTACATATTTTTTGTATGTTATAATTAATTCTGTGCTGCTGTACACTCTTGTCAGACTCTGTAGTGAAGTTATTGGTGACAAGTATTCATCTTAGAAGAAACAACTGTCCAGCAACAGAACCTTAGGCATAATCTAATTGCTATTTGGAATTTATTAGATGTAATTTCAAGGAAGCTGTGACTTGGAGAAATGCGTCTCGTAAAATTTTTGGCTTATATTCCTACTTTCATTGTTTGTACATCTGATGACATAAATATTAAGTGTGTGCACATTTTTAAGTATTTTTAATGGCCTTCATCTTTTTTTCCAGTATTAAAGCGTGCAGTCCTCAGTTTTTCAAGATTATTTAGAAGTTGTAAATATCTCTCAGCACCTAGGACAGCACCCAGTGCAACACAGTATACATGAACTCTCGCTTAAGGTTTGGGGTTTGTGTTCTGGATTTGGGAAAGAAAAAAAGTTTTTGGGAAGGTTTAAAATCCTTGTACACACTTATCTAAAAGTATATGAAATGGAGAATGTTTTCATGGCTTTGTTTCAAAATGTTTTACACTGGCTGTAGAACCCACTTCATGAAGTAGTTTGAGTTAAAATGATCTAATATTTGTGTTTTAACTTTCAGCTTTGTGTTATTCTTGGAAAATTTCGCACCACTTGTGAATTCCTTGAACCTGGGCATTGCAAACCCACTTCTGTTGGGCCCATCTCCTTTGCACTTTGCTCAGATTAAGACTCAGTTGGCGCTTCAGCAGCTGAATGCCGTTGCCTCACATAGTTCAACACCACCTTATCCTTTATTAAATCAGGCTTTCTTGAAAATAGCCATGTCGAGACCCAGGTTTAATCCTCGAGGAAACTTTCCACTTCAGAGGCCACGAGCACCTAACCCTTCTGGGATGAGGCCTCCAGGACCATTCATGAGGCCTGGACCTATGGGTCTTCCAAGATTTTACCCAGCAGGGAGAGCCCGTGGAATTCCACACAGATTTGCTGGCCATGAAACTTACCAGAACATGGGACCACAGAGAATGAATGTTCAGGTAACTCAACACCGAACTGATCCAAGATTGACCAAAGAAAAACTGGATTTTCATGAAGCACAACAAAAGAAGGGGAAGCCTCATGGTAGCCGGTGGGATGATGAGCCTCAGATACCTGTGTCAGTGGGAGTGAAACAGAGTTCTGTAACACAGGTTACGGAACAGAGTCCTAAAGTGCAGAGCCGCTATACAAAAGAGAGTGCCTCAAGCATCTTAGCAAGTTTCGGATTATCTAATGAAGATTTAGAAGAACTCAGTCGCTATCCTGATGAACAGCTAACTCCTGAAAATATGCCATTAATTTTGAGGGATATAAGAATGCGGAAAATGGGGCGCCGATTACCTAATCTACCTTCTCAGAGCAGAAATAAGGAAACACTTGTTAGCGAGGCAGTTTCGAGTAATGTGATTGATTATGGGCATGCAAGCAAATATGGCTACACAGAAGATCCACTTGAAGTACGTATTTATGATCCTGAAATTCCAACTGATGAAGTCAAGAATGAATTTCGGTCACAGAGCATTTCTGCATCTGTTCCCGCACCAAATGTTCTATGTAATTCTATGTTTCCTGTTGAAGATGTGTTTCGACAGATGGACTTCCCAAGTGAGTCCTCCAATAATCAGTCCTTTTTCCCAGTTGAGAGTGGAACCAAGATGTCAGGCTTACACATTTCAGGAAGACAGTCAGTCTTTGAACCTATAAAATCTGTCAGCCAGTCCATTAGTCAACCAGTTAACCAGACAATGAGTCGGTCTCTGATTCCTCCATCTATGAGCCAGCAACCTTTTTCATCGGAACTAGTTTCAGCTGTAAGCCATCAAGAGCGGATCCCACGTGAACCTGTTATTAATTCATCTAATGTACATGGATCAGGAGGCAGTAAAAAGAATTACCAGCCAGAGGCTGACATTCCCATTCAGTCTCCCTTTGGGATTGTGAAAGCATCCTGGCTACCGAAGTTTTCACATACTGATGCCCAGAAGATGAAGAGACTTCCAACTCCTTCTATGATGAATGATTATTATGCAGCATCTCCAAGAATATTTCCACATTTCTGTTCTCTGTGTAACGTAGAATGTAGTCATTTGAAGGTGAGTGTTTTTAAACGTCACTGTATAATGATACTCAGCGCCCAAGTTCCCTCTGAATTCTCATGTATGCTGGTGTTAACTAGGCATTAAGAAAATGGCAGAAGTTAATTTTGATTGCAACGTCAATGCTTAGTTGTAATCTTAGATTACATCCTAAATACTGAATCGAATGTTAGACTTTCTGTAGTCCTGTGACTGGGTGCACTACATGGTTTGTCCATGTATTTTAAACTTGATTAGTTATCTCAGAAACTTATGCAACAAAATATATAATATAAACTGTATACTTATAAGACAGTGTCACATGAGTCAGTTTAAATAAGAATAAAAAGAAAAAGTTGGAATAAAACAATTGTACTGTACACTTTGAAGAGCTAGGATATTGTAGCCTTGCATGTATCTACTTGTCTTGGACTAAAGAGAGTTAATGTCAATTTAAATATTTTCTCGCTCTGTCTGGACTAGGATTTTTAGTGTTTTGTAGGAAGGAGTTTCTAAAATAACTTAATCATAGCAAAACTGAATCAAAATGAATTATTTGGGTACTACCTGTGGGCTCAGCGAATAGAGTATAAAAATAATAGAAGTTTAGAGAAAAATCTTTAAAAAATAAAGAAGCTTTAGGTATCTACATGGCTAGTACAACTAAAAGGGTATATTTTCAGAGTTGCTGAGGAATAATGTAAAGTATATTTTGATAGTAAACATTGGTGGATTTGAGTAGGAATTTCCAAGTATGTTTTATTTACTTAATATATGTTTGGAAACCATTGTTTCTTCCATTTACTGGTGTGATTTGTAGATTTATATCATAAATGGTCAGGAAGAAATGTCCTTCTCCTGGGAATAAGCTTTGATTCAAGGCCATAGCATTGATTGTATACTTTGAATAGTCTTAAAATCCTGCAGGTATTAATTCTCTTGTTTTTTCTCCTTCCAGTGCTGTCCTTTTGTCTTTCTATTACACACTCATCAGGTTTCAGCCAACAAGAATCTGATACCTAGTGCTGATGCTTTTGTGTTAAGATTGACAACAGCAAAGGAAAGCAGCATTTTACCTCATTTTAGCCAGATTTGCTGAGTTCTGATAAAATAATAGTTGCCTTACCATGTCAAAGGGGATAGCAGAGTCTTGAAAAAATCTCTTATAGTTTAGCTATAATCTGTAAGTAGCCATGGCTAAAGTTCTGAATTTAGTGTTAAGCTTTCTGTGTTTCATTTAATTTGAACTTTCAGTTAGTCATAATGAATCCAAGAAAAATACCTTAAAATACAGAACTTAAACATTTTAATTTTTATTCTATAGAATAGAAAAAGTATTTATTCATTTTGTGTTTACTGATTAGTAGTTTTATGCATGACTCTGTTAAGTGCCTAGGGCAGAAATGAAGAACATACAAAATTTAGATGTTCCTAAACAGTTTAGAGAGGCTTACTGTCTCCTAATGTTGCACCTAAGGAATTAAAAAAAGAGAGAACAACAAATGGTTTGATGATTGTCCTTAACTTGTTTGGGTATGCTGTAGGAGGGAGATATTTCATATTTTTACCTTGATTTCAGGTTCATAGCAGTTCAGGCCAGGGTTGTCAATTTACCAATACCTATTATGCATTTAGCAGTATGTAATTAAATAGAAGTGTAAATATACTCAGACATCAAGAAACTTGTCCAGTTAGATAAGACTAATTGAGGGGTGGTGACTAACTGCACTAAGTCTTTCTGTACTTGAGAATGATTTGGGAGTCAAGACTTAATGGAGTAGGTTGGAAGTGGGTATTGAATGATGAGAATAGGCTTCACTATACCTGGAGTAGGAGGAATTACATTTCAAATGTGAACAACAAATTACAAATACAAAGGACCTTTAAAAGTTAGCCTAAGAAGTTTACACTTGAGGAAAGGAGCATTAGGAAGCTGATTAAAGTCTTGATGTGTGATGTAACTTGTAAAAAGTATATTTTAGGGAGGTAGATGTGGTTGACGTGCACAGCATGAATAGGAATAAGAAGTGATCATTATAGAGTTCACAGAGATTGATAGCCATTTAAAACAAACACTTTTAATAGAACAAACGGCACAATAGAGCTAACCATGAATGTTTTGCTACCAGATTGCTAAATGATAGGGATATATGAACATGGTACATGATACAAACTACCTCTCTTGTCTGTGATACATTTTTTTTGCCTTCTAAGTGTGCATATATATGACATTATAAATATGTGGCAAGTAAATGTAAATTACTAATTGCAAATTTTTTCTTGCTAACATCTGACAATATTATCCCCACCTTTGGAGTCTAAAAATGTAGCCTGAAAAGGGCACTACAAAATTGAAATGTGTTTTTATTTCTAAATTGGGATTTAGATGTTCGATGAGGAGCTGTCCTGAATTTAGAAGTTAATGTCTTTTATACCTTTGGTTCAGAAGGCTGTGCTTGGTTTAAAAGCTGTCTTTCTGGCTGAAGTAATTCAGTTTGAGAAAGTACTGACAAAAGATTTTTGAAGTAGTTGGAGGATAAAGAGTGAACTCTGATATGGATAGGTATTTTCACAGTTTGATTCTGGGCCCTGTCAACTCCATAGTCCTTGCAGCGTCTCCTGTTTGGTTAGGTAATTATCACTTTTTCTCTGGAGAGGCAGTACTGCTTTGGGATCTTTTTAAAATTTTCATACTGTTTTTAGAGAGAGTCTTGAAACTGGGGTGGCACAGATATATTTACTGAGCTTAGAGTAAGTGAAGTGGACCTATTAAAGGACGGGTGTGTGTGTGTGTAAGTGTGTAACTGGAGAGGGATATGCCTTAAATAGGGCAGTTACCAGCATCAGCTGGTAGATTCTATATGGAATACATGTCCAGAATTCTATCTTTATATTTTTTCAAGAAAAGCTGAAAATCTGGATTTGGGGTAAATATCTCTGGATTTTTAAATGTTGGCAACTTAAGTAAAGCTCTTTATGGTCCAAATAAATCATGCCCAATCCACTACCTGTCAGTGTGTCTCTTTCATGTAAACAGTGTCCAGTTACCGTCAAAGACATGGGTTTAGCAGTACTAGAGACTCAGTAATTGCCAGTCTCTACTAGCTTTCTGTTTGTATTGCTGAGCAGGATATGCAAGTGTTTCTTTTTTGCAATCCACATTTGTTTCCATGGTTTAATGAAATACGTCAGCTGGCAGGGGTGTCCAATCTGTGTGCTGTGGGCTGCATGCAGCCCAGAATGGCCATGAAAGCAGCCCAACACAAGATGGTAAATTCACTTAAAACTTTTTTTTTTGGCTCATCAGTTTTCATTAGTGATAGTGTATTTAATGTGTGGCCCAAGACAAGTCTTTTTCCAGTGCGGCCCGGAGATGCCAAAAGGTTGGACGCTCCTGGTTTGAGTTTTTCATAACACGTTGCTAAGTATTGCAAGTATCTTTCACTTATTTTCAGGTAGTTCTTGACAAAGCACGTTCCATAATGTCAACTGTGGTTTTAAGTGGAAATTTCTAGTTCGTCTTTAGCAATAACAAAATTAAACATTTTGAAATGGAAATAAGTAATATTTTTCTCAAGGAAAGTTTTAAAATACAGAATTGTTTAGTAAGTTTTCTGCCTATCCAAATGCTAGAGAAACAATGAAACTGACTAATATACATGTTGCTTTCAAGTAATGTTTCACTTGGGGGACTGTATCTATGAAAACTGTATTGCTTTTTTTTTATCAGATGTATCTTCTAGGAGCTATTTGTGGGTACAGAGTGTAATTTTAGCACAGATTTGTAAATAAAGTAATATATAAGAAAGCATTTGTTTATTGTAAAACTCTATATGAAGGGATGTTGTGTCTTTGAAATGGTGTTACCTTCCCTTAAATCTTAAAAATAAATTAGATTTTGTCAACAGCTTTTCATATTTTACTAATCTTATCCTTTGCCAATATAGTTTGGAATGGCACTGGCCTTATGAGGTAGGATTTTTTTATTGTTAATGTTAATAGATTGAATTTTAGAGGTGAAAGTGATTGAAATCCTACATTTTGAAGATGCCATTTGAAATACCATTTTATTCATAGAGTTTTTGGTGTTCTCTGGTGTGTCATTTTTACATGCGATGAGTTATTTCTCATCCATGGCTTTATTTTCTCCAAGTTTAAATATATATTTGATTTCAAAATGAATACACAAAGGTATGATTTTCCTAAACGCTTTCTATACTAAAATGATTAAGTGGCATCAATGAGGTGTGGTATTAAGTACCTTTGTTTGGAGGCCTTTATTTTTGTTTGTAAAAGATTTTATTGAGTAGCTAAATGCTATCTGTAACTAGGTTTGTTTAATTTGGAGGGAACGTCAACTTAAAAAGCCTAATTTCATAATTCAGCATGAGAACTATTCTAATTTCATCACTTTTCTCCTTTTACAATAGGATTGGATTCAGCATCAAAATACATCTACTCATATTGAAAGCTGCCGACAGTTACGTCAACAGTAAGAACAATTTTTCTTTTTTATAGGTAGCAAATTTATGAAATAGTTAATACTCAGGTATGAATGTTTAATATCTTCTATGTGGTACTTTGAAGAAAAATATTTCTAGAAAACTATTACCTATTTGAAGTATTCATTTTATAGAAGTATATTTATTTTTTTTTCCAAAAAGAAAGAAATGTGATAATTTCTTCTCACTTCTTCCTAATTTAATCACAGGTAGATTTTTTTTTTTTTTTTTAATTGTTGGTTTATTCCTTGCTGGCTTGTGTTCCTTGGGATGGTTTATCTGTTTTAGAGTGGAGTCTTCCCTTCTCCTGTCTCCCCCCCCCTTCCCCCCCCCCAAAAAAAAAAAAGATGATACATAACTAAAAACTACCCAATCCAAACACCAGTGTTTAATTTCGGGTCTAAAGCTCTCCTCTGGCTTAGAACCTGTTTTCAGAATAAACCTTATGTAGTAGATGTACAAGCTAGATGTGCTGGTTCCTCAAATTGGTCCTTTAATTCTTCCACCTTTTCCTTTAAGACAGGGTACCTGTGAAATGGATGAAAAGCATGATTTTAACAGTATTCTCTTTTTGTCCCTTGGAGTAACACAAAATTAAATTGTGTTTCCTCTAGCATCATTTTAAACATGCTGATAAGTAGATAACAAGTTCCTGGTCGGTAGATTTATAATACCATTTTCTTAGGCGAATGGATCTGTGGCAGCTATTTTGATTCTTTTATTTATTTTTTTTAATTGATTTTTAGAGAGAGAAGAAGGATGTAGGGGGGAGAGAAACATCAATTTGTTGTTCCACTTATTTATGCCTTCAGTGGTTGATTCTTGTATGTGTCTTGACCAGGGATTGAACCCACAGCCTTAGTTATTGGGCCAGTGCTCTAACCAACTGATCTACCCAGCTAAGGCTTTATTTTGTTCTTTATGAAAATATCACCAGTTTTTTGTTTGTTTGTTTGTTTGTTTGTTTGTTTTTTGAGATTGTTTAGGGCTAAACCTAAGTCTAGTTCTTAAGGTAAGAGAATGTATTAACTTATTTAACTGGGAAGCTTAAAGAGTGGTTATAGTTTCAGAACAGCTGAATTGGATGCTCAACAAAAATCACAGTGTGAGAAATATTTTGGTTTCTTGGTGGTTCTCTTTTGTTTTGGTACGGTTTTCAGGCACACTTTTCTCCACAGAGCAAAATGACGGCCATAGTTCTGGACCTAAGTGATCCGTATAGCTAGCCATTTCAGGAGTTAAAAATTAAGCAAGCACTTCTTTCCTCATAACTGCTGCAGAAATTCTTGATTGTACTCTTTTGGAGTTAGTTGTCATCTCTAAACCAATTAAAATGGTTGTGGAAATAGGATATTCTACCTCAGTTGTTGTCATGGGCCTCTTCCTGGTGTTGTGTGTGATATAAGCCCTGCCTGAATCAGGTAGACTAAGAATAGAGATTGGAGTTGCTTTCTTATATAGATTCTGTATAGAGACACATAGATTATCATGTAGAGAAAATTGTTACCTGGACTGGATAGGCCTACAGCCACTGTAAATAGAAAATCCCTAAGCCACAAATTTTCCTGCCGGTACCCTATGGAGTGTCTGATTTTTATAAGATAAGAGATTTAGGGGGCAGGAATTAGTTATTTACCTGGGAATTTAGGTAGGAGTGAGTTACTTGCTGTAGGTAGGCATTAATGCTAGTAAGAGGATTCTAGTTATATGAACTGTCATTAACTTACTAGAGCAAATGGCATGGATACCTGTTAAAGCCTTTTCTGTAAATAATCTTATTTTTTCATGCACATTTTTTCAAGTGTGTGCTTTCCATGCCTGCCACTTTAATACTCTACCCTACATTTTTACCTTTTCAGGTTGTATGATTTTGAATAATTCCTTCATGACTTTCTCTCCACTGCAAAAAATAAAAATAAAAATAAATAAGAATAATTTACAGATAAACTAGATTTGATTAGGTGCTTGGGATCCTTCTGTGGCCAAATGGTATATGGTACTCTCTGTTCTTTGTTTTTTTTTTTTTAAGCTGCCTTGTGTTCCATTGCATTTTTATACCTTAAATGTATGTTTGGGTTATTATTTCTTTTCTTAAGGCTTGTTACCTGTTTATGCTCTTTGTTGGATCTTTCTGGACACAAGAGTTGTTGGTTAACTTGAAAAAAGATACAGAGTATCAGAGTTTTAATATTAAAAATAATACATAATAGCTATATGCTTATTGAATGCTGGGCATTCTAAGTGTTTTATATAATTTATTCTACAGAGCAACAATATGTGTTATATATATCACATATACATACACATTATACATATATAATGATTATTTATGATTTTACCAGTGAGGAAACTGAGACACCGTGAGGCAAATTTCATCTCACAACAAATAATGGGCACAACTAGTGCCAGGGATCTTTGCTTCCCCCCACCCAACATTTTATTCTGAAGAATTTCTAAGCTGCAGAAAATATATGCTTACTATAGGCTGTATAGTAAGCATATATTCTTCATTTTTACTCACCAGTTATTAATATTTGCCACATCTATATCTTGATATATATATATTTTTGAACTATTTGAAAATAAATTGCAAACATTATGATAATTCACTCCTCAATTCAACATGTCTTCCACCTGTTTCCCAAATGCCTTTTATAGCTTTCTGCCTACCCCTGTCACTATCCACACTCCTAATCCAGGATTCGATCAAGATTCATGTATTCCAGTCTCTTATTCTAGAATGGTCCACCCTGTGGCCTTTATTTTTGAGGAGGATATTTTTTATGATGTTGACTTATTTTGAAACATCCAAGAAAATTGTCTTGCAGAATATATCACATTCTGTACAATTTCTTTCAGATTCAGGTTGAACATATTTGTCAGAAGTTTATAGGTGATATGTATGCTTGTTGCATCATGTTGGGGCACAGATGTCAATTGCTTCAGTCCTTGTTCTTAGCCATTATATTATGTAGCGTATGTAAGGAGTATCATGCTTCTGAAGCACATTTTAAACTAGTTAGGCAGTATATAGACCGCCCAATCTCACAGAATAGTATATATGCATTATCTTTCTGCTCCAGGCAGCAGAGACGAGAACATGCATTCTGTCAGCCTAGTGAAGGATGAACATTATTACCAACTCTCGAATAATAGTCCTCAAGTTCTTGTGAAAACATAAACTGGGAAAGTCTGGAAATTCAGTAACTTGCATGTGTTGACAACCAGCTATATTTTGAGAATTGCACATATAAGAAAGCAGGGCTTACTCATGTTAAGTAACTGGCTTTCGATACACAGCCATTAAATGGCAAGACTTACACTTAGATCCAGCTTTATTTGATTCCAAAGGTGTTGCATTAAAGCACTATGCCATAAAATTAGAAATTGGTCTTCACACATGGTACAGAGTAATGAAAGTTTTTAAAAATGGCCCTGGATGGTGTGGCTCAGTGGATTGAACCCTGTCCTGCAAACCAAAAGGTCACAGGTTCAATTCCCAGTCAGGGCACATGCCTGGGTTGCAGGCCAATGTTTCTCTCCCTCTTTCTCCCTCCCTGTCCCTCTCTCTAAAAATAAATAAATAAATAAAATCTTTAAAAAATAAATAGTGTGGGAGTAGGTGAAACAAAATCATCCATATTTTTTGATAATTATTGATGCTAGGTGATGGACAGATTTGGATTAAAGTTAACTTTTTTGGGGGGGGGGTCTTCATAATTTGTCACCTCAAAACAAGGGAGCAAAAGTTTTCTTGTAACTCTGACAGTAGTTTTGTACCTATATCTGATTGGTTTTGACCTAACTTTAATTTTCCTGCAAGGTGACTGTTGAAGAAGTCTCCTGTTTCCACTTTCTACCTGGCTCTCTTCTTGGTTACTAAAATTCTTGAATATTGGTGGTTTCTAATGGTTTAATTTAATAATCATTTCCAATTAGAGTCCAGATTCTCTAGAAAGGTTAAGGATGAGCATGTCTTTTTCTTAGGCTTCTACAGTGTTACTCTTCCTCCTTTCTTTTCTGTGATGCTAAATCTCTTTCTTTGGGTAATCATTGTCTGTTGTACTCTTAAGTGTTGTGCCTGAGAGTCTGTCCTCAGCCCTCCTCTTTCCCACAGACTGCCACTTGTGTTAGTCTTTCACTTTTAGTACTATAGTTACCGCTTCCACATGCCTGATTTCTAAGTATCTCAACCCTCATCTTTTCCCCTAATTCCAGATATTTCTGATTATTCTGAAAATATTCCTATGTTCTCTTCAGAAATGCATTTGTCTCCCATTACCTTTTATTTACATGCAGCCTCTTTACCTGATTTCAAGGACCTTCACACTTTATCTCTGAGATACCTTTCCAGGTTTTCCCCTCATAATTTCTTTTGATCATTTTCATGCTTCAGCCAGAGTGGTTTCCAGAATAGAACACTTGTTTTGCCTCCACTCCTTCTTTTTTGTGTTGCCTGATCCATGCCTATTCTTAGACCTTTTCAAGGGCTACCTGAAAAGCAACATTTTCTGTGAATTCTCTCCTGATTCCTTCTACCTAATGTATCTCTCTGAGGACCACTTGGTACAATGTAAGGGGCACCATTCATGTCATATTCTGTAGAATAGTGTCCCCTGGAGTTCTGCAAAATACAGGAAATATCTTCTCTTTTTAACCCCTACCTGAGCCTTGTATCTTGTACCTCTTCTTTACTTTTTATGTGTACTCCTTGTTTTGCTAAAAAATTTTGAAGTCTTTCAAGTATGGGGAATCTGTTTCTTTTCTCTGAAATAACTGCTAGCATAATACTTTATTGAGTTAGACCAGCAATTTTCAACCTTTTTCATCTCATGGCACACATAAACTAATTACTAAAATTCAGCGACACACCAAAAGTATATTTTTGCTGACCTGACAGAAAATTAGGTGTTGGCTGTTGCCATTTTTTAATTTGAGAGTTTAAGGGAAAAGAGGTCAGTGCCCCTACTAGTCAGGTATCAGATGTTTTAAATCTTCTTGCATGGCACACTGGTTGAAAAATCACAGTGATAATAATCAAAATATTTTATTTCCAAGAAAATTTTTGTATTATAATAAATCACTATGTAAACATAGGTTTTGAACAGATACATTGCAGGGAAAGATCAGTTGAGCCTTACAGTTTTATTTTAACTGTTAATTAATAATTGTTTATTCTCAAAATAGATATCCTGATTGGAATCCTGAGATCCTCCCATCAAGAAGGTAATTTTTTTTTTAAGCATCAAAACTCGATTTTCTTTTTAAAAGTAAGCAAGTACTTTTTTTTTAAAGGCATTGTTTTGAATTGAGTCCTGTTTTGACTCCTTTTACATTTAAACAGCAGGCAAATGCAAAACCTCCATGAATCTTTTTTTAGTTGTTCTAGATTAAATATTATAGTTCTCCTCTGTGAACATCTGCTTGTTTAGTCTGTTCTCAAAATACTTCATACTTTTTTATTATTTTATATTTGTGGAATCTTAGATTATACATGCTTTGAAGGCTGGGAATGGATTTTTTTTTTTATGTTTATTGATTTTAAAGAGAGAGAAGCATCAATGTGAGAAACATCAATTGGCTGCCTCCCGTATGCACCCTGACTGGGGATTGGACCTGCAACTCACGCATGTGCCCTGAACAGTAATTGAACCCCCAACTTCCTGGTGTAGGGGACGATGCTCCAACAAACTGAGCCACACCACTCAGGGCTGGGAATAGTTTTATTAAGCTTTGTATCCCTTGGGGGGGTTCCTATTCAATATGCATGTATACAAGTATAGCAGGTCAAAGAAACATTTGTAGATGGCATACTCTTTTAGGAAAAAATGGTGAAAAGCATTTTTTATATACTGTATTTTGCCATGTGTAATGTGCACCTTTTTTGCCTAAATTTTTGAGGGAAAAATAAGGATACACATTATACATGGGTAGTACTAATTCTGCATCTATATAAATGTTTTTAATCCTTTTATCTATGCTTATGTGTTAAAAATGTAACTCTAGAAAGCAATAACAATATCTGTATGCAAAATAATACCCTGGAATATGATAATTGCTTTTGTTTCTAAATATAAATAAATACATAATTGAATTTAAAAATGAATGAAATGAAAGCTTTTTTCCCCTGAAAGTTTGTGCTAAAAACGTGGATGTACATTATACACAGGAGTGCATTATATACAGCAAAATATGGTAAATTATTTCATAAACTCGTTACATGACTTAATACTTTCAAAACATACTTGGATGTAATAGTAGCACAGGAAAGACCCAGGAAATTGATGATGATATTCTCCTGTAATTTAGAAAAACGGAGAGATCCAAGCAGTTAAGAGGGCTGATCATCTGTTCTAATTTCTTATTTCTCTCAAGGCTGAATTTCATCATAATAAACAAAGTTTTATTTTTAATAAATACATAGTATCAGAGTTTGGTATTGTGAATAGTCTGCTTTTAAGAAGGTACTTTTGTCATTCACACTAAATTGCTGAATCTTGTGTGTCTTCTTTGTATTTTGTAGAAATGAAGGCAATAGAAAAGAAAATGAAACTCCAAGAAGACGTTCTCATTCCCCCAGTCCTAGACATTCTAGGAGATCGAGTTCGAGTCACAGATTCCGTCGATCTCGAAGCCCAACACGTTATATGTATAGACCACGAAGCCGAAGTCCAAGAATTTGCCATCGTTTCATTCCTAGATATAGATCCAGGTCCCGCTCACCATATCGAATGAGAATTCCATTTAGAGGTAGCCCAAAAAGCTATCGATCAGTTAGCCCTGAAAGGATATTGAGGAGATCAGTGAGATCATCAGGTATACTAATGATCATGAATAAATCTACTTATTTTGACTAAATTTTTTTAGATTTTTTGTTTGAATTTTTATACTTGTATATTTTTAATAAGCTTGAAATGGTGACTTACCTACTACTATCAAGATTTAACAAAAGTTGGCATTTGAGCTATTCACCTCAGCTCTTTTTACACTTTTTAAGAATTGAAATATTCTATTAAATTTTAGAATTGCTGTATGAAATGTGATCCACATCCCAACCTAGTATATTTTTCTTCCCTTTATTAACTATTAGAAGAAATGTGCAAGACTGTATATATCCATCCAACATTAATTTTAAAAATCAAGGATATATAGACATCTTAGTTTGACTTAATAATTGATTATAGACTTCTGTGAATTAATTTAAGGCTTTTTGAAGTTATTTATATTTTCAGCTTGGATGTTAATTGATTGTGACCTTTCCAGAAATAGCTCTATTATATCTTATATATTCTTGGGGATCTCTCTAGAGGTCTGAGAGATCTTCCCTGTTCTAACCATATGTTTATGTGAAGCTGGGTTTTCTGTGTATATTTCAACCAGAATAACGTATCCAGCAAAACGCATGCATAAGCCGAAAGGAGAATTTTAAGTGTCCTCTCTTAAGCCCAACATGAAAGTGTCTGGAGAAGTGTACAGCAGTGCTGTTCATCTAATTTCTTTTGGGAATTCAGGTTTTTCATAAAAAATATGTTAGTTATGTCAGCACAGGAGTTTATTATTATTAAATCAATTAATAAATTTTAAAAATACCATTTTCATTTCTTAACATGATAAATATTGATAAATATAACACAAAAACTTTTTAGAGTCCTCAAGTTTTAAAAGTGTAGAGGTATATAGAAACCAGGATTTGGAGACCACTGGTGTAAGAGAAGCTCCCTGAATAAAGGAATTTCATGTAAAAGTCTTTGAGTGAAGACTAAAGAATTTAAAGACTAAGAATTTATTGTGTATATATACTTCCTGTTTGGCCTGACAGTGGCTCTGTGATAAATATTTGGGCAGTTGAGGGATGATGGTGGTGGTGGTCGTGATGATGATGATGATGATGATGATGATTATGATTTTAATATAACGAGGCCTGGCCAGTGTGGTTCATTTGGTTGGAGTATCGCCCATAGACAGAAGGTTGTAGGTTTGATTCCCGGTCAGGGCACATAATGTAGGTTGTGGCTTTGATCCCAATCCAGGTGTGTTTGATCCCCATCTGGGCACGTGCAGGATGGGGATCAAACACGTGTGTCCCTCTTTCCCTTCTGCTCTCCCTTTCTGTCTCCAAAAGGCAATGAAAAAATGTCCAGTGGTGAGGATAAAAGGAAAACAGTAATAATGTGATGAGATGGTTCCTACCTTAAGTTCTTTTCAATTACAGTAGTATTTCATCCTTTTTACTAGAAAGAAAAAGAGCATTAGAAGATGTAGCACAGCGATCTGGACATGTGTCAGAATTCAGTAAACAGAAGCATTTTGAAGCAGTTGAAGCAGGACAGTCACCAGCACAAAAGCCTAAAACTGGTGGTGGATCAAAGCCATCAGTTAAATCTACAAAGAATGATTCAAGTTTAGGAGGATGTTCTACTCGCTACAGATCAAAGAATCTTGAAGATGGCACCTTATCAGAATGTAAACAGGTGTCTGATAAAGCTGTTTCTCTCCAGCGTAAGGTCAGTAGTTCTTTAATTTGTTAATGCAATTCTGTGCGTACATTTGCTATTATGACAAAGAGAAAACAGAATCGTCTAACTTTTTAAATTTTTTTTTGCCAAAAGTTTGAAGTCGTGATTTGTTAAATTCTGCTGGTGTGGAATATTTTATTGGTTTTTCTTACGGATATAATAAAAAATGCTGTAATTCAAAATCTTGTTTACAAATCCTAGTGATTTGGCATTTGATCTGTCAAAAATGACATTTTGGTGGTTTACTGTTTTTGATTAGTCACATAAGCAGATCACAATGAGTTTTTGCTCTCTGGGGGAAAGTGAATATAATCACCAGTAGCATTAATGAATTTTTGTAATTTTTGTTAATAAGCTGTAAGAGTTAATCTCTACTGAGAGTAGATCCTTTCAACCTGTTTTATACATTTTGCAGCACAGTGAGAAGTCAGATACTTTGTTGTTGAGTGTAGAATAGTCTCTTTTCCGGGTACTTTTTTTTGTGTTTTGTGACTTTTAACCTATTACTACTCAGTATGGTAGTATTACTACAATAATACTACAATAATAATTGTAGTAATACTACCATACTGAGGTATTGTTTTATTGTCTGTTAATTAAATTAGTATTATAGTAAATAATATACAAAACATCTTGAGATTATCAGAATAACTCCTAATAGGTGAGATTATTAAATGTTTGTTGTAATATTAAAAAGCTTTGCCCTGGCTGGTGTGGCTCAGTGGATTAAGTGCTGGCCTGTGAACCAAAGGGTCGCTGGTTCAATTCCTAGTCAGGGCACATACCTGGGTTGCAGGCCAGGTCCCCAGTAGGGTGTGAATGAGAGGCAACCACACAATGTTGTTTCTCTCCCTTTCTCCCTCCCTTCCCCTCTTTCTAAAAAGAAATAAAATTAGGTACACATTATTTTTAATACTCTCTATGTACTTTAAACAACTACAGTTCCCTGCCCCAAAGACCTTATATTTGGAAGGATAAACTTAAAATTAATTAGTCTGTAATTACATTATTTTTAAAGAGCAGTGGGAAGAAATGTTGGAAATTTAGAAAAAGCTGAATTAGCCTGTAACATTTTTTTGTTTCAAGTTTTCTAGGTGGTGGCAGTGGGAGTTTTTAAATTTTCTTTTTAAGTTAGTTTTTGTACCACAGGTGGTAAATTTGATAAAAATTTGTTTAAATGGTATGTGTTATATATGAGCCTTTTAAAATATTATAGCTATTAAGATATTTTCAATTGTTAGTAAACAGCAAAAATAGCTGTAATTTCAGCTTTGTTAGTGATGGACCATGCAGACTCATATAGAAAAATATAGTTTTGGACCATTCCATAGGTCTCGTTTGTTATATAATGCTTGTAAACGTTAGAAAAGAGCGTCTGTGACTGGTTACCTATAAACTCATTACCACTGATGGGTTCGTGAGTGGTTAAAATACAAGACATCTTACCACTTTCGTTTAGCATTTAAAAAAAATTTTAATTGTAAAATATTTAGAAAAGACCGTTTAAAGGACTGAGATTAATGGTTGAAGAATTTATATTGAGAATTTTTATTAATGTCTTCGTGCATTCATTGTTTATTTTTAATTTTCTTTCATCCTAAAAATAGCTTCGAAAAGACCAGCCTTTATATTATGGTTCAGTTCTTCTTATATCTGAATTGCCAGAGGACGGCTATACTGAAGAAGACATTATAAAAATATTTCAACCGTTTGGAAAAGTTAACGATGTCCTGATTGTTCCATATAGAAAGGAGGTAAGTTGTTTAGTCTCTTCTGAAAATAATAGTTACTGCTTTATGAAGACCATTGTTAGATCTTTTAGTTACTTTTACTACATACATGCATAAACTGTTAATTGAGAGTTACATAAATTTTTGGACTCAAATGAACAAGTTCCAAAATACTGTTTTATGTCCTTTAGAACAGGGTTTGGCAGATAGTAGAGGTTTAAGCTTTGCATGCCCTAGGATTGCAACTGCTCACCTCTGCCATTACAGTGCAAAAGCAGCCATAGGTAGTATATAAATGAATGAGCATGGCTGTATTTAAAAAATAAAAATAAATAACATTTATAAAAACAGGTGGCAGGACTTGGTTGGCCAACTATTACTTTAGTATACCAATAATCTTATACTAAAACAAGTGATTTTATTAGTATGGTAATTTTTACGTGTGGGTTGTATTTCTGTAACTCAGAAAATAAAATTCACCAAAACTATGAACAGCCCTAGACTAAGCAGAGCATACAGTTTTGAGGTAAGACAAGGGAACATAGTGGATATTGTTTTGTTGTGGAAATCCCTGAAAATATCAGACTTACAGCAGCTAGACTGGATCCTGCCTTATCACTGATTGTCCATTGAGTACTGCCTTCCTGTTTATTACTGTTCTATGAGCCTGCCATGATAGTATAGAAATTCTGTGAGGTTAAAGGTCCATTTCATGTGTGAAAACATCCTAAAGATCAAAACCAAAGGAGAGGTACAATCAGGACTTGAGGTAATTTCATAGTTCTTTGTTCCACAAAGTAGAGTTAAGTCACGCAGAGAATTTTAGCTAGATTTTTTTATTTTTTATTTTTATTTATTTTTTTACTAATAATACATTTTGTTTTAGGCTTACTTGAAAATGGAATTTAAAGAGGCAGTTAATGCGGTCATGAAGTACATTGAAACAACACCTCTTTTGGTAAAAGGGAAAAATGTGAAAGTATGTGTTCCAGGAAAGAAAAAAACACAGGTAAAACTGGATTTAGATCTGTTTCATCATTGTTGATTAGTTTTAAGTTTTTTTTGCTTAAGTGTGGCATGTACAGAAAAATGCATCAAACAAATGTTTACCCAATAGATTATATGTTTATAGATTCAAATACATTGAAATTAACAAGTTATTTTTATGTACACATACAGTCATGTTTTGCCAAACAGTAGGGATATCTTCTGAGAAATGTGTCAGGTGATTTCGTCATTTAGGAACATCACAGAATAATACACTTACACAAAACGACATAGCCTGCTACACGCCTAGGCTGTGTGATGATAGCCTACTGCTTCTGGGCTACAAATCTGTACAGCATGTGACTGTATTGAGTACTGCCAGCAGTTATAGCACAGTTGTAAATATTTGTGTATTTCAACACATCTAAACATAGAAAAGACAGTACAGATACAGTGGGAAAGATAGAAAATGCTGCATCTGTGTAAGGCACTTACTGAAAAATGAAGCTTCTGGGACTGGAAGTTGCTCAGGGTGAGTGAGTGTGAAGGCCTAGGACACTACTGTACACTACTGTAGACTGTAAATACTGTATGTTCAAGCTACACTGAATTTATGAAAAATATATTTCTGCACTAATAAATTAACTTACTGTAACATTTTTACTTTATAAACTTTAAAAAGATTTAGAATGTTGACTCTTTTGTAATAAATACTTAGCTTCTTCTGGATTACCTACTGAAGGACCTTCCTGACACTCTAAAAGGAAGTGTCCCTCTTTTCAGAAATATGTCTATGGTGGTTTCCTTTTTTCATCATAGATTTACCTGTAGGCAGATAATGCACCATGAACATCCCTCTCTGTTAATAAAAACCTTTCATTGTTAGGGTCTACCTTTTCAAACCTTTTTAAGGCGCTTGTCGACATCTGCAAAAACTTTTGCTAAACTATTCTCTGAATTTCTTTGGGGATTCTTCTTATGGGAACAACATAATATATGTGGGTTGTCTTTGGTTGTTAGGTGGTACTTGACTGCGTAGCTTATACACAGCGTTAAATGGCAAACATTAGACTAGGAGAAAATACTTCACAAAATTAAGAAATGTCCGTGAAAGAAACCTCTACCTAGGTTACAACATTCTGGAAGCCCCTTGCATACTTCTTCCGAATCCTTACAGCCCTTCTTTCTGCCCAGAAGTAGCCCATAACTTGATTTCTTATACCGTAGTTGAGTGTGCCTGTTTGGAACTTGTGAAGTGAGTTTTCTTTTGGGCCTTATCTATAGTGGAATTTGCAGGGTTATAGAATATAGAGTGAGAGGTAATACCAGATTGCCCATTAACTAGCTATAATAATTTATAACGATCTATGAACATACTGGTGTTTCTATATTATCAGTAGTATCTTAATGTTTTCAGTTTTAAAATACAGTATGTAAAAAATGGTATCTGATCGTGGATTTTCCAGATTTGTATTGAACTTTAACATCTTTTATTTATTTATTTATTTATTTAAATTGTATTTTATTGATTATGCTATTACAGTTGTCCCACCCACCGTCTGTGCTACTTATTCTCTGTACCTTTTCCCTCTCTCTCCTCCTCCCACTCCCCTGTTGCTAACCCTCCATGTGATCTCCATTTCTGTGGTTCTGTTCCTGTTCTAATTGTGTGCTTAGCTTGCTTTTGTTTTTGTTTTAGGTGTGGTTGTTAATATCTGTGAGTTTGCTGTCTTTTTACTGTCCTATTTTTTATCTTCTTTTTCTTAGATAAGTCCCTTCAACATTTCATATAATAAGGGCTTGGTGAGGATGAACTCCTTTAACTTGACCTTATCTGAGAAGCGCTTTATCTTCCCTTCCATTCTAAATGACAGCTTTGCTGGATAGAGCAATCTTGGATGTAGGTCCTTGCGTTTCATGACTTGGAATACTTCTTTCCAGCCCCTTCTTGCCTGGAAGGTCTCTTTTGAGAAATCAGCTGACAGTCTGATGGGAACTCCTTTGTAGGTGACTGTCCCCTTATCCCTTGCTGCTTCTAGAATTCTCTCCTTCATTTTAATCTTGGCTAATGTAATTATGATGTGCCTTGGTGTGTTCCTCCTTGGGTCTACCTTCTTTGGAACTCTCTGAACTTCCTGGACTTCCTGGAAGTCTATTTCCTTTGCCAGATTGGGGAAGTTCTCCTTTATTATTTGTTCAAATAAATTTTCCCCTTGTTGCTCTTTTTCTTCCCCTTCTGGTACCCCTACAATTCAGATGTTGGGACATTTAAAGATGTCCTCAAGGTTCCTAAGCCTCTCCTCATTTTCTTGAGTTCTTGTTTCTTCCTTCTTTTCTGTTTGTTGTTTCTTTCTTCCTTCTGGTCCACTCCATTGATTTAAGTCCCAGTTTTCCTCCCATCACTCCTGGTTCCCTGTGCGTTTTCCTTCATTTCACTTAGTGTAGCCTTCATTTGTTCATCTAATTTGCGACCAAAATCAACCAATTCTGTGAGCATCCTAATCACCAGAGCTTTGAACTGTGCATCTGATAGGTTGACCACCTCCTGGTCCCTCAGATGAATTAGCTCCAGGGCCCTGGTCTGTTGTCCTGTTTGAGCCATCCTTGGTTTTGTGGGGGGGGTTTTTGTTTGTTTTTGTTTTTGTCTGGTCGCAGCTGTTACGTAGTGAGGGGTGGAGCCTTAGGCATTCACCAGAGCGGGGCAGCCCAGTTGCTGGGTTGTGATGCTGGATGTGGGGGCAGGGTCCAAGAGGGAACATTGGTGCTTGCTCCATGGATTCCAGTCCCTTCAGCCACTTTCCCCAAGCAAATTGTGCCCTTCTGGTGCTGATATCCGTGTGGGTGGGCCTGCCCACGCTCCAGGACCCCGTGGGTCTCCCCAGTGAACTCTCCTGTGACTGTCTCCCGGCACCTCAGCCCCCACAAGTATTTTCAATGGGTGCTTTTAGGCTTCACTTCCTGGCCCCCTGCGTGGCACAGCCTTTCTTGCTGCCCATTTTCTCCTGGTTTATCTGTGCATGAATGTGTATCCGTGGTCGCTGCCTTGTGCGTCCCACTTGGCCTCCTCATGTTGGGCAACTGGCAACTGCCACCTGTGCACCTGGGGTGACTGCGTGCCCGGGACCACCAGCCACCGCCTTATCTTGCCCTGACCCAACCCCACCGGCCACTGACTCTGCCCCTCTTACTAGTCTGGGTGAATCGTTGTCAGGCTCCCGTACAATTCAGTTTTCTCTCTGTCCTGGTTGGGGGTATGGTTTTTTTTTTTTTTTTTTTTTTTGGTTCTATATTTTTGTTGTCCTTAATCTTGGTTGTGAGAGGAGGCACAGTGTGTCCACCTACACCTCCATCTTGGCCGGATGTCCTGAACTTATAACATTTTTTTTTTTTTAATTTTTAATTTTTTAAATTTTATTTATTTATCTTTAGAGGGGAAGGGAAGGAGAGAGGGAGAGAAACATCAATGTGTTGTTGCCTCTCGTGCGCCCCCTCCCGGGAACTGGCCTGCAACCCAGGCATGTGCCCTGACTGGGAATCAACTGGGATCCTTTGGTTCGCAGGCCCGTGCTCAATCCAATGAGCTACACCAGCCAGGGCTAACATCTTTTAATTAAAAGCTATTTCTATTACTGTTTTAGTGAGTTGTATATATTTTTTCCATTTTCCTATTAGGTTGTCTTTTTAAAAAATTCATCTGAAGTTGTTCATTATTCTAGATACTCATTTTATATTTCATGGTAGATGCATTTTCTTCTATTCTGTTGGTTGTATGTGTACACGTATGAAGTTTTCAATTTCTGTGTAGTCAAGTTTATTGTTTTTTTTTCTCTTACAGCTTTTTTCCCATTGTCTTGTTTTGGAAGATCTTTGTACCAAAAAGACATGCTTTCATTACTTCTTAAATCTATAATATATGGTATAATGTGTGATTGGGATCAGTATTGTTTCCAAAATGTGTAGCCAAATAGCCCACCATCACTTATGCCTAATTTGTGGGGTTTTTTTGTTGTTGTTGTTTATTTGAATGATGTCTTCATGTCTATAAGTTACCCTGTATATATACAGATGTATTGCAGGACTGTGCTGTTACAGCAGTCTGTTTATTTTTGGGCCAGTGCTGTGTGATTTCAGTTGTTGTAACTATAAAATTTATAATATTTGCCTATTTTTGTAGTGGAATTCTTTTTCTTTGTTCTTTCTTAAATTTATTTATTTTTTAAATCCTGAACCTTCCTGCTATATACTAGTTTTAGAATTAGCTTAAGTTCTCTGAAAAATTTTACTGGGAGTTTAATTGATCCTTACTGACTTTGTATTGATGTTTTTGTCATACTGTCTTTCTGTCCAAAAACATGGCTATCTTTCCATTTTTTAGATTTTATTTAGTGGTGTTCTACTTTTTTCCATGACTGCTTGTACTTTTTGGAGGGGCTGTTAAGTTTATTTCATATTTATATTCACTTGTATATATCATAAATATTTAAATTGCTATTAGAGAAAGGATTTTTATTTCTTATTTTTAATAGATTAACCTATCCTCATCCTAGTTTACACCTGCTACTTGCCAGTTATTTAGTTCCATTGTCCTGATTTGAATAATAAATTCTATAGTAACTGTAGTCATTTCCAATTTTGTCATTTGGAATTTCTTTTTTTATCAACCAGAGTTGAACAAATAAGAGGGGTTTTTTTTTGTTTCTAACAGGAAGTCTGCAGATAGGTTGTTTATGTCTTGCACTGCAGCTCCGTAGCTTTAGGAATCCAGCCTTTTTGTTTATGTGTTCCATCATCTTTGGTATGTACTTTTCATCCTCGCTTGTAAGATGGTTGCTCTGCCTTTTAGTATCAGTTCTATCTTCTAAGTAGAAAGAAAGGAATAAAAAGAGCTAAATGGGTTTTGATTTTTTTTTTTTTTTTTTTCATTTTTTCTGGGAAGGATGAGCGACTTTCACCCACATTTGACCTATGAGAACTGTAATACATAGCCACCTGTAGTTGCAGAGGAGGTTAAGGGGAGGCAAGAATTGAATTGCATGTATGAAGAACTTAAACTTTATCCTATAGACATTTAAATATTATTTGAGTAAGAGTATGACAATGAAATGGACGGATTAGAAAGATTCGTCTGGAACAATGAATTAGTGGGGCAATGACTCCAAAGGCAAAGAAAGTTTAGCTGATTGATTAAAGGGGAGAAGAGAAAAGATCACTCAAGTCCAGATCATAAATATAGTCTTCAGCCTATTGTGATAATAGAACAGTTTTTAGTAGATTAGTAACTTTGAGAATAGAAAAGGAGAACAGATTATACCAATGACTCTTGAGCAAGATCCGGCCGATCATTAAATTCGGAGAACTGAGTAAAAAGGTCAGTCTTCATTAATTCTGAAAAATTTGTTCTGGGAGAATAGGTGAGTAAGAATGTTTCATATAGGTTAAAATAATCTTCTTGGGCAACCTTTTGATAAGGTTGGTAGAGTAGTAATTTAAGTCCAAGAGCCCTACCGTATTTACTGCCTTGATATTCATAAAAATGCATAGTGGAAAGTGTCAGCATTGGAGACTAGAAAACGAACCATCTACCTTTCAAAAACGTTAATGTTCTTCAGCTAGATATGATTTGGATGGTGTTGATTTGAAGGAGCTTTAGAAGGCTAATTTAAGGTTCCTTGTGACAGAGCATCAGGCTTATGGATTGACTGAAGGGGGATCCCCAGTTCAACTCTGGTTATTCTTCAGGTTGGAAGTATATGGAGACAATCTTTACAGCCTGTTACCATAAGGGACAACATCAAGTTTTCCTGCCACAGCAAGTCCAAAAGAGGCTGGAAGCTCGCACTAGGAAGAAGAGGGGCAGTTCTATAGCTTTCTTGGTCCAGATCATAATTTTGACATAAGTAGTCAAAATCAAGAAAAAACTTTTCTGCCTGCATTTGATGTTTCATGTTAGGGCCGCATTTGACTGTGGCAGTGATTCACACATTCTCTCCATTTTGCTGCTTCTGGGAATCAGGAAAGAAATGTTACAGAAAAGGTAAAAATTTCCTAGATACCTGTATTTAAACTCAAAGGATAAAAGTATGGGCTATTCACTCTGACAGGAAATCAATTACTTTGTTCTTTAATTATGAGCTAGCCTAGGCATCAGTTTTTTGGGGGTTTTTTTGTTTTTGTTTTTGTTTTTGTTTTTTTTTTTTTTTGAGTTTTTTTTTTAGATTTTATTTATTTATTTTTACAGAAAGGGGAAGGAAGGGAGAAGAGAGTGAGAGAAACATCGATTGGTTGTGCATGCCCCCAGTCACGGACCTGATCTGCAACCCAGGCACTTGCCTTGACCAGGAATCAACTGGCAACCTTTTGGTTTGCAGTTTGTGAGGTGGTGCCCAACCCAGTGAGCCACCCTCATCAGGGCTAGACATCAGTTCTTAACAATGATTCTCCACCTTTTTTTTTTTTTTAAGCTACTACCTATAATGTGATAAAAGCAAGCATTCTTTTTTTTTTTTCCAGAGAAGTGGATACATACCCATACTTACAAATTTTTCGTAAAGAAGTAGAGGCCCTGGATCTAGAAAAAGAATGATAAAATTTTTTGACAAACAAACCATCTCAGCTATGAAATAGTGCTACAGCTCAGTCTTCTTCAAAAACAAACAAAAATGCCAAGATTTTTAAAATTTCAGTTTAGTGTATTCAAAATTCATAGGGACATTATATCAAACTTAGAACAAGCAGTCAACTAAGATCTAAGATTTCATGGAAATGAAAAACAGTGCTGGAAAGCAGTACACACTGGTTTGAGCATTATGGGCAGTACAGTGAGAAACAAGGAGATAAAACCGAAAAAGTACAATCAGAATTCAGATGAGAGTTTAATTTCATTTGAATTCAGAAACTATTTTTAAACATCTGTTGTGTCAGGCATTGTGTCTGCAGATGATGCATTGGTGAATGAAACAGATGTGCTTCCTGCCTTCTTGGAGGTTAGTCTGTTTACCATATTTTGCCTTGTATAATGTGCTCCTGTGTATACTACACACCCACATTTTTGGCCCAAACTTTCAGGGGGAAAAAATCTTTCATTTCAATTTTTTGATTTTATTTATTTATTTGACACGTGTTTTGTATTATGAAGGAATTTTAGCATTCGTTTTGGAACATATTATTGTACAATAAATTTTATGTAGCAAATAATTACAAAACAGAAGAAAAGATACAAGGTATTTCAGGCACTACCCATATATAATATCCATCCTTATTTTTCCCTCAAAAATTTGGGCAAAAAAGTGCACATTATACACAGCAAAATATGGTAGAAGATTAAAGATCCTAAAATGAAGAAGAGGAACGATGTAGTTGATACATCTAGGAGTTCCAATGTGCGTTTAACTGGAATTAGAGAAGGAGGACACCACTGGACTCCTGGTGAAGATTTTAAATTGCATAGTCGTGGAGGGGCAACCTACAGTGGTCCTGGCAGAAACAGGTAACTGTAAAAAGTAATAGTCTAGCCCTAGGTAGCAGAGCAACACGTTTTCAAGGTTGAGTGGGAAGAAGGTTGATTCATTGCAGTTAAGAATAGTTATATCAAGTCAGATACTAAGTTGTGTGCTAGGACAGTATTCTCAGACAGTCAAGGGATCATAAAGTACATTATATATCTTCCCTAAAATTTTACTATAAAAATGAAGAACATAGGAAAGAGAGAAGTTATATAAAAGTATTGATAACAGGCAATGAAGCCATTTAAACAGTGAAATCTAAGTAATTATATTTTTATAGAATAACAAATTGCAAAAAGTATATACTAAAAATTACAAAAAAATAACTTTTGTCTCAAATATATTATCAGTAATTGGTATGTAGCCAAGGGGTAAGGACTGAATTTTTATATTTATACAGAGGAAATCAATATTATCAATATTTTTTAAATTGAAAATAACCACTAGTAGAATAAAGAGGTAAGAGGATGAATATTTTCTAACTCATTGGGGTGTGAGGGAGGTAATTTGGCATAAAGTCCTATATAGTGCAAAAGGAAATAGCAAGGATGCCCCAAAATGGAAAATAATTTGACAATTACTGTGAAGTTCAGATAAGTCTAACATGTATTTACTGAATGACCATTAATTGCCAAGCATAATTTTAGACACTGGAGATAGTAAAACAAAGTCCCTGTTGTCATCGAGTTTTACTTCAAGGGGTAGGGAGAGAAAGACCACAAGAAAATTAAAAATTTATACAAATTATGTGTGTTAGCAAGAGCTGTGGGGGAAAACAACAGAAAAAGGAACTAGAAGTGCTCTTATTGGGGAATGAGGCTCTGCGCAGTTTTCAATAAGGCAGTTACGAAAGAGCAAACACCTGAAGGAGGTAAGGGAACAAGCCATCCTCTGGGGTCAGAGCATTTCAGACAGAAACAAGAGCAACTGCAAAAGAGTTTGAGATCCACACATATGACATATGTAGCTTGTTTGAGGAGGGTAAAGGATACTTGGGGTTGGAAGTAAATAAATATAGGAAGAGATGTGTGGTGATTTGGGTTAGAGGGTGGATAGAATGTGTGGTGTGAACTCTTATAGACCATTGTAAGTATTGACTTTCTCTGAGGATGATGAAAGGTCTTGAGTCTTAGGATGGCATGATCTATGCTGAGAAGAGAGTGGAGGCAAGTAAAAGGGCAAGGACAGAAGCAGAGATACTATTACAAGGTTATTGTAGTAATCAAAGCAAAAGATGGTAGATTGGGTTGGTGTGATAGCAGTTAGACATCTGAAATGTCCTAGTGCCAGTGCCTACAGCCATACCACTCTGAGCATGCCCGATCTCATCCTAGATGTCACAGTGCTATTTGAGATAATGTTTCTTAAAGATAGTGTTAAGAGAATGTAGGTGAGTGGTAAAAGGTAGACTATAAAGTTATGCCATGTGTGATCACAGATTGAAGAAAGTATTTTTATGTCTAAATAGAAAAGGGTAATAGGCATTTTTTAGGGTAGGAAGATTTTAATTTTTTTTGGTGTTATGCTTTTCTGTATTTTCTAAAGCTTTTTATAACGGGAAGAAGCTAAATTTTTCTTCAAAATATTTTTTTTTCATAGAACAAAGAAGTAAAGAAAAAGACCGCAGATTCAAAGAAAACATCTGCATCTACATTAAAGTAAGTGATTCCATGATTTCATATGTGAGAATGAATGTACATGTGAAATAAAAATTTTGTTTTTACAACCGCATTTTTAATGTCTTATCACTGATTCCAACTTAAATGATAGTGTTCAGATATTTTAAACTTTTAGATTTAAGCTTTGCATCTTTAGAAGCTTTAGAACTTAAAATTTGCTAAATTTTTCTTCTTTTAAATAGAAAAGATACAGATGCCTCCAAAGCTGTTGAAACTGTGACTTCAGCTTCTGCCAGTAAGTTGTTGCTTTTGACACCCCTCCAAATGAATATATTTTGTCAATTTACTAGAAACTTCTTGCAGGGTGATGCTAGGAAACTTTATTTATTGTGCTTTTAGTAGTAGGGACCCAAATTGGACCCTGTATCAAGTTATTTACTACTACGTAGTTATGAAACCTCTTCTGGAATACTGATCATAGTGCTACAGTTAATAGCTGTTTCCATTAGTTTTGCAATACCTCTCTTCATTCCCTCCCAATAAACCCTCAAGACAAAACATAAAGTATGTTAGGATTACTTTTCTGTTCCCCTTTGTTTTTGAAAGAGCTGAAATAAACAAAAAAGACTAAACAGAAATACTGTTACACTCAAATGCTAAAAGTTGTTTCTGTACACGCAGGGAAGCGCTCAGGCCTTTATTATGAACCTGACTAAATGAATAGTTTGTACAATTTTAATAAACTGTATTTTTTCTTATTCATTTTAGGATTGGAAATGTGTAGACAAAGAAGTTAACTGCCAAAGTGTACACTCTAGAGTCTAGTGGGAATAAACAGCTTGGTTGTATAGGACAAGATAGAAAAGCTAAAATGAAGTAGACATAAAATATATTCAGAAAGTTAAATTGTGTTTCATGTTCTCTTTTGGAAAGGCAGTTGTGTAGTGTGTTCTGTGTCTCTGTTCAGAATAGATTAAGGGTTTTTGCTACTAAAAGTAATATACAAGTGACTGGAAAATTGGATTTCATAGGATATCATTTTTTATAATGTTTAGTATACTGAAGTTATTGGCAGTTAGTGAAGGTGACTATGGATGGCTTCTGGAGGGCAGTAAATTTTTACTGAAGTTTTAAACGCGAATGTGTAAACAGATAATTATATAGGGGCAGAAGATACTTCAGTTAGGTAACAGAATTGAGAAATCACTTTATAGAGAGCCTTTGAAGATTTATGCTAGGAAGTTGTTTGTTTGTTTGTTTGTTTGTTTGTTTTAAGATTAATTTATTTTTAGAGGGGAAGAGAAGGAGAAAGAGGGAGAAACATCAATGTGTGGTTGCCTCTCATGCGCCCCCTACTGGGGACCTGGCCTGCAACCCAGGCATGTGCCCTGACTGGAAATCCAACTGGCAACTCTTTATTTGCAAGCTGTTCCTTAATCCACTGAGCTATACCAGCCAGGGCACTCTAGGAAGTTTTTTAATATGACCCCATTAATATTGTAAGCTTGCATTTATATAACATTCTTGAAATGATAAAATTTGAGAGAGAGCAGATTAGTGGTTGTCAAAGGTTGGAGGGGAGGGAGGGAGGTGGCTGTTGATGTAAATGGTTAATAGGAGAGATCTTTGTTATGGGAATGTTCTGTGTCTTGACTGCTGGTCACAGTAATCTAGACATATAGGATAACATTTCATAAACCTAAGTACACATTAATTAATGCATATAAAACTGGGAAAATCTGAATAATGGTAGATTGTGTTAATACCAGTTTCTTGTTTGTGATATTATACTACAGTATATGCAAAGTATTACCATTAAAATGAAACTAGGTGAAGGGTATGTGGGATCTCTCCCAATTATTTCTTTCGTTTTTTAAGATTTTTTAAAATTTAATTTTAGAGAGAGGGGAAGGCAAGGGGAAAGAGGGAGAGAAACATCAGTGTGTGGTTGTCTCTTGCATGCCCCCTACTGGGGACCTGGCCTGCAAGCCAGGCTTGTGCCCTGACTGGGAATCCAACTGGTGACCCTTTACTTTGCAGGCTGGCACTCGATCCACTGAGCCATACCAGCCAGGGCTCATTTATGAATATATTGATGGTAACATTTAAGTAAAATATTGGCATGTAGTGACTGGGAGCACATTAAAGGAATAATATACTGTGCCCAAGAGGGGATCATATCGGAATTATAAGGATGTTTCAAAGTTAGGCAATATGTTCATTCAGTTTACTGTATTAAAGAAAGATAAATGTTATAAAAAATAAAGTTTAACATTCATTCCTAGCATTAAAAAAATTCTTAGACAACTACCTTCTTAATATGAGTGTGTTTGTATATCTATGTTTTTATTCATATGCATAGAAACATACACATAATCAAGTCAGAAGCTAGCATATGCATAATAATGAAAGCATTCTCATTAAGATTGGCAACAAAACAAGGAATACTCATTACTTTTATGAGTTTACATAAATATTATTCTAAATGTAATAGCTGCTAGCCAGTGTACCATGTCAAGAGGCATAAAAATTGGAAAGTAGGATACAACATTAGTATTTGCAAATGTATGTATGTATGTATGTATGTATGTATGGTGGAAAACTCATATGTATGGAAAATCCAAAAGAATATTGAAGTATTGTTAAATATAATTAGCCAGTTAGCCATCTTAATTCTCTAAATTAATATAAGGTTTCAATTGCTTTATTATATAAGAATAACTACTTATGTGTAATTTAAAATATTTCATATACAATAATAAAAAAGATAAAAGCTATGAAAAGAAAGCTTTACTACTAAGAGGCACAAAATAAAATGAGAAATTAAATGAGAAAACAGTTCATTTTTGGATAGAAAGCCTCACTATTAAAATCTGCCTTTTTGTATATTAAAACATAAATGTTATGAACCTAGTAAAATACCAGTAAAATTTTTAAAAACAGGTAAGCTGATTATAAGCTGGTATTTTATACATAAAAATATAGAATAGGCAGGAAAATTCTGCAAAGGTAGAGTAATTAGGATGGACTAGCACTAACATGTTAAAATACATTATAAGGTTAAAGATTCAGTGTAGTTTCATGAAGTTGGATAAATAAACAGAAGACCAGCAGGACAAAAGAAATGTTCTCCAAGTGTGAAATACCAGTAAATCATTATGGAAATGTTTCAGATTAGTGGGGAAAAGATCAGTTGTTCATTAAATTAACTATCCTCTTTGTAAAAGTAGAGAACTTAAAATGTCAGAATAAACTCCAGGTGGATTAAAGATTAAATGTTATACATAAACTGCTAAAATACTGAAAAGAAAAACATGGGGTTTTTTTCTGTTTTAAATTTCAGAGGAGGAAGTCTTTCCTTTTCAGGAACACATCTAGGCAAATCAGAGAGAGATGAATTACACATGAACATTGACACAACTTTACTCATAATTAAAGCAACAGAAGTTGTCATAACAGTTTCTGTCTGGGATCAGAATGATTAATAACTTACTGTGTGTGGAAATGGGGAAGCCCTATTCTTTGTACTATTAATGGGAGTATTAATTGGTACAATCTTTCTGGAGGACAAGTCAATGTTAACTGTTAAAATTTAAATCAATGCTGTTGTATCAACAAGTCTATATCTAAGAATTTACCTATAGTTACAGTTCCATGATCATACAAAGTTGAGTACAGAGATGTTTCTTAACAGTGTTTTCATTTTTTTTCCCCACAATCATTGCCAGGTTAGCTCCTTTTGTAAGTCTGAATGATGTTATTTGTAATGTATTATTGATACATTTTTCTTATTATTGTAGCCAAAACTGGACAAGCCAAGACATCTGTACCCAAAGTGAATAAATCTTCAGGTATGGTTTTTATTAGGATTCTAGACATATTAATTAACTTTAAATTATTTAAGTATATAGCAGTAGTGTTGGATTTAATTTGACATAACAGATGCTGAGTAGTTACTAATCTTTGAAATTTATAGTCATCTAGATATTTTGAGGAAGGAGATTCAGCAGATAATATTGTGTCCTTGCAAGTAATTGTCCAAATAGGATAATTTGACTGGCCAGTTATTTCTCATGATGGATATCAGAGATATTTCTCTCTTTCTCTTTTATTTCTGTTTACTTTCTTTTATAAAATAGTCCAGACAAATTTACTGCAAATTGTGTTCTCTTTGTAGTTTTTAAGGGTCATTGTGGATATTAAAGTAATTTTAATTTTTTCTCTTTCCTTAGCACTATCCTCCTATTTTTCCTTCCATTTCTGTTAAATGCCAGTTAATTAAATAGAGATCAGTGTGTTAAATTCTTCCCTATAATGGTAGAACGGAAAAGAAGCAGCCTTGAACTGGCAGATATCACATGTGGCAGAGGCAGAACATTCATATGCTATCTGACGGGGCCAGGGATGGCTAGAAAGCTTATTTTGAAGATCATTTATTTAGCAAACAGGTTGATATTACTTTTATGGTAAGTGTGTGAGTTATTGGTGGAGATTTGGGTGAATGGGTGCTAAAAGCCACTGACCCACCCTTTCAGCTGTTGGAAATAAATTTTAGGTGTTTGTGGTAGTAACACAGAGATAAGTGAACAAAATAATTTAAGGGCTCATTAGGGCTTAGGTTACTGCAGTGTGACAGACATTTTAATGACTAATTAAACTTGGAATTCAACTTGGACCTGCTAACTTCTGGTATGGGCTTTTTCCTTGTACTACCTTGCTAGTTGTTATAAATCCTAATTTTCAGAGCCAAGTTTCCTGTTGTTCTCTGAATGGAAAGGGTTTTGGCTCTATCATGACCTTTTCATTGGCACTTTGATAATCACAGTCTTGTAAACAATATCATCTTGGAAAATAAGCAACAGCAACAGATACATATATAAAAAGAAAGGTCAGAGCAATATAAGTAGTCCTGTTCATGTAAAGCCCACTAGGAATGAGTCCAGTAATCATTACGTGGCCTGACCATGGGGTAGGTGTTCTTTAATGCTTTTCAGTTAACTGGGAGCCAAGGAAGTGTGGGCCAGGAGGCCCTAAATGTAATTGCTTTTGGAATCATTAAAAGCTACCTGGGACTATTTTTATATCCTTACATTTAGTAATTTTGCTTCAAGTTGATCCATACCTTCAGAAATTAAACTTGCCTGAATGCTACTTTTATGTACCTGAATTGAAACTTGAATTCTTACCTCAGTGGTGGTTTTCTTCCTAAAGGGATCATCATTGCTACATTTTAAAAATGGCCTGTGCACCCAAAGATGATAGCATTTCATGTTTCGAATAAAACATAGCCTGTAGCTCTTATATTCTTTCTTTGTGAGGTTTGGGGATTGTTGATACTAACTAAATAAACCAATTTTGACTACAACTTTTGTGATTTAGGGAAATCAGCGGGTTCTGTAAAATCTGTGGTAACAGTAGCTGCTAAAGGTAATAAAGGGTCAATGAAAACAGGTAAGACTTTTGGGAAGGAGAGGTTTTATTAAGTATTTTCTTAATCTGCCTTAAAGAATATAATAAAATATAATCAAAAACAAGTTTTAAATTATATAATTTGTAGTACCTAATAACATCTTGAAAAGTTTAATAGGTACTTTGATATTTAAAACCTGAAATACATTGTATTTTAAATTTTTGATCTTTGACATTATCTACCATCGTAGACATTTTTGTGTTGAAACATTTTTGACAGGTATACAGGGTGGGGCAAAAATAGGTTTATTGTCGAAAGCATGAGAAACATAGTTTATTCTTGTATTATTTATCATTATTTTCCATATGGACAACTGTAAACCTACTTTTGCTCCACCCTGTATAATCACAGTTAGCTGTGCCCTGTAAGTTGTTTAATCTTTGTTTTCCTCATTTTTTTAGAGCTGTCATTTCATACACCTTCCCTAGCTGCGCAGTTCTGATGTTTGTTCCTGTAAAGATTTTTCTTTCCACGTTACGAGAGTGTATTTTCTATATATAAAGAATTGGAACACTTAAATAAATGTAACATTATCTGTTTAGTATCTGTTTAGTATTACTATTAGTAATTTTCTAATAGACTAATGTAATTTTCAAGAACCTTTGTAGCAATTATAAAATGTGTTTTTTGTGTGTGTGATTATAATATGCTCTGTCATAAGGGTTAAATTTGTGGCTCATTCATGGCCATCAGTAAAAATTATATCTCAGTTTAAATTTGTTTAAACAGATATTGAAAATAAGTGGACATAAATATATAGAAAAGAACTGCTTTTATAATAAATTTAAACTACTCATTTTCTAATATATTAGTATGAAACATAGTAAATGACCAAACAGATCCTTAGAATAATGGTTCAATTTTGCTTTCGATAGCAAAATCCAGTGGAAAGAAGTCTCTAGAAGTCAAAAAATCTGGCAGTGTCAAAAACAAAGATGCCATTAAACCTGTGACTGTACCAGGTAACCTTGAAATGCTATCATTTAATGCTTTTTTCCCTTAGATCCTCTTGGTGTATATTCAAGGATATTTTGAAGTTATTGCTTAAATACCTTCAAAGAGATTGTTTTATTTTCAAAGAGAAACTTGTATTACTTAGACTTAAGTCAGATTGTGCTAAGGAGAGTTGAAGTGACAAAATAAATTAGCATAAGTTTCTGTTTAGATTCGTTAGTTTAATTGAATTAGTGCGGTTTTTTAGACTACTAAAGCAGACTATGTCATGCAGAAAACTCTGAAATAAAGACCAGTATGGAAGTCAAAGCCACTGAAAACAATGCTAAAGAAGCTATTTCAGGTAGGCCAATAGAAATTTTATTTTGTACTCTTATGTCAAAGATAGAGAAATAAAATTTTAAGAAAAATAAAGTACTAATTTTGTGTCATTTGTATATGTATATATGTATATTTTTAAATACCATGCTCATACCTAGGTGAATATAAAACTGTTATGATTCAGATCTTTACCCTGTCTCTTGATTATTCTGAAATTTTGTTCTTCAAGTAAAACTAAATATTTAAAAGCCATTGTTACTTCTGTGGCTATTTCTTAAATTCTCTACTCTTTTCTCAGTTGTATGCATTTTCATGTGGTTACTATACTAATACATTGTGAGATCTTGATAAATAAATATATCTGTATAAATTCTTATTTTGTACCTTCAGAAGCTGTGTTGGTGGTCACAGAAAATGAAACAGTTAACAAGGTCAGTTTTTATATTTTATTTTTTTAAAACTTGAGAAATTTGGTGCAACTTGTTTTTACTATAAACCAACTTAAAAAATACAGGATTTGGCATGGTGAAAAAAATCACAATTATTTTTGACTTTCAAAATATGGCTTGAGCTCAAAAACCTGGAGCTGCAGAGTAAGTCAAAAACTTAGGAACAGAATATCAATAAATGTACATGATTATGAGGATTACTATTCACTGAGAACAAAACATTAGGCCAAAATCATTTTTTGAGTAGAACCAATTGAATTTTATGAAATCCCTAGAGGAAAATGGGAGATGTGTTAATATTTAGAATATCAGTTGTTCTTTGTGTTTTTAGAGAAGCAAGTGGGGTTTGCAGTTTTATTTGAAGAGCATAAAGTTCAACTTACATTTTTCCTGTGGTTACCTCTGTCATTGCAAATGTATTAAAATCCAATTAATTTAGGTTTTATTGGTTAACATTTTAAGCACTAAGTATAAGTTTACTTTTGACTAGTAGATCCATTTAAGTAGTAAATAGTATGTCTTCCTATTTTGTTTTAGGAAGAATATTTTAAAGTACTAATAGAGTATTTTAGATTTACTTAAAGCACTTGAGAAGGCACCATTTATGAACATAGTTGATGTACTGGCTAAAATAATTTTCAATTGGTTTATGACAATTATAACTTCTTACCTTTTTATTTTTCCAGAAGAAAAGTCAAAAGTTGCCAAAATTACTTTTGTATACCTTTGGGGATGGCCCCAATATTCACTTAAGGAAAAATGGAATTGATGAGTCATCTTGAAGAATAGAGTAGATCTGAGAAAAGGGAATGTAGAAAAGAAAGTATTTACTTTGTAGTGGGGGGTTGGGTTACAGGGTAAGGATACTAAGAGACTAGGTAAGTTTTTTTTGTATTGCCTAAAAGTGGTTATTTTATTCAGTAAGATAAAAGAATATGTACTGATTTGGAGTTTGTGGATGTTAGCATCACAAGACACACAGAAATGACAAGAGTAACTGAAAGTAAGAAGCTGTAGTCAGAGTCAGGTAAACTTGTGTTTTTAAAACGTTGAAAAAGGGAATTAAAGGCCTTGACTTGATGGCAGATGGTGTGGCTGAAATTATTCCATGTACTTGAAGAGAGGGCATTTGCTTTTTGTCTTGTTTTTAGTTTGAGGTTCAGACTAGCCTTCCGAATTGATCAGTTTTGGTATTAAATGCAATTTAAATACTGACATAACATGGTCTGCAGTGTTGTAAGCTTGTACAGAAATTTTAATGTTAATTCTTAAATTTGTTTTGAAGGAAACAGAGGAAATGTGTGTGGTACTTATTTCTAATTTGCCAAATAAAGGATATTCTATAGAAGAAGTTTACAACCTAGTAAAACCATTCGGTGATACGAAGGATATTCTGATTTTATCATCTCACAAAAAGGTAAGAGTTGATAATAGCTGTATTTCTCTGCAAGTACATTCTGAATAATATTAAATTCACAAAGTAAAGGTTTAAACTCAGTACCTCAAAATAAGTTAGCTGTTTTAAGCTAAGGAATTTTTTAAATATAAAACATATTCTATTTTGAATTATTCTGATGAGACATAGTTTTAATGATGGGAAGGAATGGCTTTACTAATGTCAAAGGTTTGCTCAAATTTTTAGTTTAATAGAAAATTTTACATTTTTGAGGTTAATACAGGTTTTTAAACGATTCATAAAATTTTGTAGAGCACTTTTTAACTAGTGTTTCTGCTATTTTACCAATGATACTCAAATGGGAGTATCGTTACTCAGACTAATGATGTTATCAGTACTTAGAACAACCTAGGTTTATTTGTATATTTTAAGTGTTCTTTGATAAGTATATACTGCTTTTGTAATTTCAAAATAAAAACACTTATTGTTAATAATGAACTGATGACATATTTTATAGAAGATAAGATAGACTTCAGGAATGTGTAAATAGTTGAAATGGCACCATTAGAGTGGTGTTTTTACAGTTGAGAAGAGTTGATCATTAGTGATCTTTGAGAATAGTGGAGGGTATATGTTTGATGGGGACCTGAGCCAGTGTGCTTGAGAAAACGGCAGGAGAGGAGGGTAGCACAAAGGAGTCAGATGCCATTTCATATTAAAAGTAGATTGTGCGGTTGCACAACCTTGTAAATATATTAAAAACTGTTGAATTGTATACTTAAACAGCTGAATTTTATGATATTGTATATTATATTTCAGTGAAGCTGCTAAAAAATTATTTGCAGTGTTTAGAGATAAGAATAAAAAGGAATGCATTTTTTAATGTAAAATTTTTTCTGTGACAATACATTGAAATTGGAGAAAATTGTGGGATCTGGGAACAAGTAATTCAGATTCATACTTTCTTTGTATCATATGCCAAAATATATATATATAAGTAGATAGATTATTAAGTATAAGATAAAAATGCAGAAAGTCTGTATTATAGTAAGACCAGTTTTGATTAGAGTTGAGCAGGACTTTTAACTCTTTGGAGATTTAATACTTTCCTAGATATCTGAGAAAGTATTAGAGGCAATTATATAAACATTTAAATATTTGTAAAATTAACATAATAAAAGCAAAATGGAAATAAGTATTTGTAAAACGGGAAAGGATTCATAAAATACAGGATCTGGTGCAAATAATGCCTTTTTATTACAAAATCTTTTATTACAAAATCATGAGCATATAATCTATGACATAACAATATCATACTCATATGACATTTTAGGTGAAATGTTCAAATTAAAACTAAATTATTACATCCATATTATTACCCTGCCAGCCACACTCAAGCAGGCGTTACTTCTGCTGGACCTTGTGTTTAAAATTTTAGGCAAATGGCATAAAGATAATTTGCTTTTTAAAAGTTACAACTACAAACAAATATTATATATAGAAGATTTTTTTACCTCGTTAATAATATATTTGCTTACCCAAGGTATGAAAATTAAATCTAAAATGTATGAAGCTACAGTTTTATACCTATGAAAACAAAATTAAAAATAACTTGGCAACCATTACACATTTCTTTGGTTCTGTCATTTCTCATATTTTTTATATTTTATTGATCATTAAATGTATTAACAAATTTTCATTAAATGTCTGCTAAGTGCCAGACACTGCTGTAGGTACTCAGGATACAGTGATAAATACGATTTTTCTTAATGTCATTTACTAGAATGTCCTCTCTTTTTTCTTCAGTGTTGCCTTGTGAGTTCATTCATTCATTAATTTTGCTTATGTTTGTAATATTCTGAGTTTATTGGCCTTGTGTTTCTGAGGAATACATATTTTATCTTTAAAATATTTGCTGTTATTCACTTTCTTTGATTACTAAGTGTTAAATTTTTTCAAGAAAAAAGTTAACAAGACTTTTTCGTTTTTGTAATTTCTGTTTTAAAAGGCAATTTTAGAAATAAATAGAAAATCTGCCGATTCTATGGTAAAATTTTATACCTGCTTTCCAGTATCAGTGGATGGAAATCAACTCTCAATAAGTATGGCTCCTGAAAACATGAGTGTAAAAGATGAGGTAAATAATACCATCATTTTAATTAATTTTTTATTAGATTTAGTCTTGGTTTTTAGGGGTTTTTTTCTTTTTAGCGTTTTCTCTCAGACACTGAGAAAGCTTCTTCCTGTCCTTCCATGGTGTGCCATACCACTGTTTTGGAGTTAGCTTTCATTTGCGGGACCTCTGTCCCTTACGTACGTTCCCTTGGAGTCAAAGTTCACTGTCGTCTGTAGGGTACCGTCTCTACTGTTTGTCTCTCTCTCTGCCGTTATCTGCCATACAAACCAGAGTCCCACAGGTTACCTTTAATTTTTTTCTCTCATTTCTCCCAGTTTGCCACTAAGTCTTTTCTTTTAAATCCTAAATATTTCTGAAAAGTGTTCCCTGTTCAGCCCATTCACCCTTGTTTCACATCTTAAAACCTCCTATTAAAGTAGTTCTTTGTATCCTCTACCATCATTTTTGTCTCCCTGAGTATCTTTTTCCACAAAGTCGTGAGGCTGACATAAAATTCAAAGTATTCAAATTTAATTGATTTAGAACCCCTTCATTGTTTTTGTATGACATGCTAACTGCTAAGCATGAGGCAGATACTAGAATCTCTAAAGCCTTCTATTGAGAATCAATGTGATGCAATTGCTGAGATCGTTTTATTCATGTCAGTAGTATTGAAGAGAAAAAAGTTTAAGAATTGCAGGCGCATAAGATAAAGTTCCTTTCTTGTACATGTAAGCCTTCCATTAGCTTTGACGCTCTTGTCTCATGCCACTTTTGGCCTCTATAATTCAACAGCACCAAAATGCTATGCACTTACACCATTTGCTGTGTTTTATTAGCCTACATCTTTGTTCTTCTTCATTCCCTACTTTGCTTAGTTAACTTTTTGTTTTATAATTTGAATTTTCTTACTGTCTACTAAATTAAATCTCTTATTGTATATGAATTTGAGTGTCCTCCTCTAAATTTTACCACCATATTAATCTTTAATGTACTTAGGGGAGTAAAGTAAATTAAGGCATACGGGTAGGGTGGAACTTGCATAACTTATAACTTGTTTAGGAAGAAGGAAAGATTGTGGAAGGAACAACTTTTGCTGACTCTTTATTTTATGAAACAGTGCTTACTGATTATTCATAAAAATTATTTTATTATAAAACTTGACTAATTAAATAAATGAATGAAGAAGAGCTGACGCCTTCAACCTTGTTCCATTTTGGTTTTCTAGGAATCTGTATTTACAGCCTTGATTAAAGAAAATGATCCAGAGGTGAGTTTTGCATTAAGTGCTTTTCTACACTTGTTTAATTGATAGGAACATTGGTTGTTTATGTGTTTACCTGCTAGAAATTAAAGGAAATCTTAGTACTGATTTTAAAATATTGAGGTGATGGAGATGTCAGATGGGTCTTCTCTTGGTAAAATAAGAAATCGAGGGTGATGGTAATCCCTGATAGGAAATATTTTCCAGATTTTGGAGCCATATTAAGGGCCAAATGGGTTAGTACCTGTCTGAGAATGTTTTGGGAAAATATTATGTTGACAGACAATTATACTTCCTATTAATGTATTGATTCACTGATAACTCAGATCTAAAACTATGACTTTGTTATCTTCACCCATATAGTCATTTTTTTTAGTCTTGGGAGAAGACATCACTTGACCCTAAAAAATTAAATTACTGTTAATCTGTGTTATACATTTGATACTTAAGCTGTATGTGTTTTTTTTTTTTTTTTTTTTTTTTTTTTTTTAAAAAAAAAAAAAAAACTACAGGTAAATACAGATAAAATACACCATCAATTTGTACATCTTGATAACTTACCAGAAGACGGACTTCAGTGTGTACTTTGTGTTGGACTTCAGTTTGGGAAAGTGGATCACCATCTATACTTGAGTAATAAAAACAAGGTAACAAGGTCCCTCCTGTTTTAGCTCTATGTTCATAGAGAATATAAAAATGGACCCTATATTCTTATGGTCTGCAGCTTTTAATTTAGCTTCTGAACTAAAGCATCTATGAGCACTATTCAGCCTCTTAGCAGAATTATGATAGACCAGTGTATTTTCTTTGGACTATTATATGGAAGAGATGTCTTTCTCTGTCCTGAGATCTTCTAGTTTTAGGGAGAAATAAAACTTGGGCAGAAGAGAAGGGTGATTTAGTACTAAAGTCCCTTCCAACCATAAAACACGTAGAGAGTTATCTCTCTTTGTTAGGTATATGGAAAGAAGTATAAAATGATCATTCCTTAATTCTATGTTTTGGCTTTTTTCCTTAAAAGAAATTATTAACTTCTTTACATTAGCTATGTTCTCTGTGTTTAATACTTAATTTATTTATAGATATAGATATATAGAGATGTATCTCCATTAAAAGTAGGTTTTGATCAACCTTATATTACCTAGAAAGGTAGGATTTGGTATGAACGTTGGAAATAGTTACTTTATAAAAAGTACCTAACTTACCAACAACTGATTATTAATTTCTTTGACATGCTTCTAACTGATGCATAGAACATGTTTGGTACTTAAGAAATAGTGGTATAGGATGGAAGGGGGATGACAGTTTTTATTGTAAAATATATATAATAAAATTTACCATTTATCTATATTTAAGTGTCAGTTCAGTGGCATTGTATACTCACATTGCTGTGCAGTCATTACCACTCTCTATCTTAAGAACTTTCTTCATCTTCCAAAACTGAAGAACCCTGTTCATTAAACAGTAACTGCCCATCCTCCCTCTTCCTAGGCTCTGGCAACCACCATTCTACCACTCTACTTTCTGTCTCTAGGAATTTGACTGCTCTTGGTACCTCCTATAAGTGGAATCATACAGTATTTGTTCTTTTGTGGCTGGCTCATTTCACTGAGCAATTGTCTTCCACCATGTGTTGCAGCATATATGAGAATTTCCTTTTGAAGGCTGAATAATATTCCATTGTATGCATATACCACACCTTGTAGATGGACACTTGAGTTACTGTTAACTTCCGGCTATTGTGAATAATGCTGGTATGAACCAGCATGGATGTACAAATACCTGTCTGGGCAGTTCCCTGCTTTCAATCCTTTCGGGTGTATATTAAGCAGTGGAATTGTTGGATCACAGGATAATTCTATTTTTAATTTTTTAAGGAGCTATTCATACTTTTTTTTATCTTCTCCAAAGGCAATTCTTCAGTTAGATAGTCCTGAATCTGCTCAGTCAATGTACAGCTTTCTAAAAGAAAATCCACAGAACATTGGTGACCATGTATTGACCTGCACGTTATCTCCAAAGGTAGACTCATTGGAGGTAAGATTTCTTTGCATCAATTTTTGTGCTATTGGAAAATGAAGTAAGCATAACGGTCATTCTCTCAAAGCTAGATGATAATCACTGAAGGTAATTTCAAGAGTTATTTTTGTGCAATAATCAAACTGACTCAGAGTTTAGATTCTTTCATGTAAAAATTTGTTTTGTAATGTTCCAATTTTTATATTTTATGGAACAGCATTAAATTGAGGTAATTTTGAAAAATGTAGCATAAAACTTATTTTGGACATATGTATGGAGTGATTCCATATATGTAATATGGGTATCTCCAAATGCAGAGATTACTTGGAATTCATTTCAGCTCCATTCTGGTAAAGTTTGTTTACTCTCTATTCTTTTATTTGTTTAGATTATATTTATTATAAACTCTTCTTGCATAAGAAGTAAGATTTTACGGGTTCTTGGCTTATACACTAATAATACATGTATGGAAACTATGGATAGACCACCTTTGAAAGAATGGAATTCAAACTCATGTTTTCTCTTTCTAATAACTTCATTGTTTCTCAGTAGCAGCAGGTAAACAATAGGGTTTAAATTTGGTGACTGTATGTTTTTTGTTTGTTAATTTGCCAAAAATCTTGCTCTAGCTTGAGAAAATGAGAATTCACTTTAAAACCAAATTAAATAGAGCACCTTAAAGTAAATGCATCGTGATGTATGCTGATACTCATGCAAACACAACTTGAGGGAGTTGTGTAAACTGATACTTTCAGGAAAAAATTTAGGAGTTTTTAATCCTTTTTCTCAGTAGAACATTGTATTTTTAAAATTTTGTTTTTGATCTCTTTTGAAGGTTTTGCTTTGTTCAACTAAGTTCAGAATTAAAATAAACACTGACTATACAGAAATTTTCCTTCCAGAAATATGGTCCTAAATTCTTAAGAGTTAAAATGAAACAAGCGAAAATTGCAGAAAACCTCTGCCTAAATTGAAACTTTACTTCCTTACCTTTACTCAGAATCTTATTCCTACAACTTACTAATTTGGGGATCCCATTTGGCTTATTGCGAAAGTATTAGCTGCAGAATTCAGTGGTAATGAGAGTGGCTCTATAAAGAAGGAAATTATATGTCTATAATTTGTACACTTAGAGGTGACTTTCTTGTGTTCTTGATCATTTCTCAAAATGATGCCATGTGTTTGTTTTCTACAGTATTTAGATTATGGCTTTCCTGTACAGTTAAGGAATTGCTTTTTGTTGTTTAAAAAAGAAGACTGTCTTCATGATATTCAGGTCATATAACTTACTATTTGTTAAATAGAATCTATTCTCTTCTTAGAGCTATTCTTCTGACTCCCTGTTCTAAGTTTATTGTCATTTTCTTTGTAAACCAGCCATACATCTTTGACTTTCTTTTTATTGTTCTTCTGAGTTACTTCTGTTATTTCTTGGAATCTCTGTCTCCCATACTCTTGGATTACTTTTCTGTTTGCTAGAGTACATTGTCAAAAAATTTTCCCCAGAAAGTGTGTGTGGGCAGTAAACTTTCAAATATGAATCCGTGCATATTTGAAAATGACTTTATTTTGTCTTTATGGATTTCACTGATTATTAATCTAGGTGGAGAATTCTGTGCTCAGGTTTTTTTGTTTTTCCTAACCGGTACTGTTGAGAAGGCTGATTCCAGTCATACCTTTATGTATTCTACTTTTTTTCCTCTCTTAAAGCTTTTAGCATTTATTCATTAAACAAATACTTACGTAATTATTTTTCTATGTCAGCCCTGTTTTAGATATTGAAGTACATTGATGAACAGATCAATCAGTCTTCTAATCTTCTAGGAGCTTTTGTTAGTGGAGGAGATGAACTATAAATAGATAAATACATATAATGTCATGTGGTAAAAAGTGCTATAGAGAGTAGTGATGGGGATATATGTATCAGGCATAGACCCTCTGAGGTAGAGTTATTTGAGAGATTTGAAGGAAGTAAGAGAGGAATAGCTCTATGAATATATCAAGGAGGTGAGGTTATTTTTAGAAGAGCAAAGGCCTTAAGGACATTTGGTGATTCAAGAATCTTCAAGGGGGATTGTAGGGCTACTGGAGTGAGCAAGGGCTTATCTTGCTTTGGGACTTAATACCTATATCCTGCTTAGAATGTGTACTCAAGGAATTTATAAAATCTAAAGATTAGTGTGTTAATGCACCTGAGGAAAGTTTTCCTCATTTCTGTGATTCTTTCTATTCTTCAATTTTAATATTCTGTTTTTCTGGAAATAACACCTATAGCTATATTCTGTTGAATTTTTCTTTAGAAAAATTCTTTAGTGATGTTTTAAAACTCTTCAGTTTTCTGCAATACTTTCAGCTTATCTTGTTCATTTTTGTGCATTTACTTTTTTTTTCATTTATGAAGAAGCAAGTTAGCTAATAAAGGTATCTGGTATAAATTTCTTCTATCGTATAGAGTCCCCCTCCCCCCCAAACCGTTTCCCCATGAGTGGGAAAATTGCTTGGAAACACTGTGTGGATGGGGTTTATCAACTGCCATCTCCAATTGTAGTTATGAATCACTACACTATAGACTTGATACCCCACTGGGTACTCCAGCAAAGGAGGCCTCCACTCTGAGGCTCTGACACACACCCACACCGGAAATCCTCTCTGGGCACATAATTCAATTTTTTTTTTTTTTTTAAAGTACAATTCTCAGTTTTTAATTTGACAAAATATAAAGAAAGATAATTCTCAATTCAGAGCACACAACTCCTACAGAAAAAGGAGCTAGCATGTGTAAGCTGTAAAGGGCATATATTTTTGCTGTTTTGTTCACTGATGTTTCCTAAGTGCCTGGACCCGTGTCTGATGCATAATGACTGAATTTTAATTCCTGCTTCCATTTTGGGCCCCACATCATTGCTTTCTTAGTGGTTCAGACATGTGTTTAAAAGGATTATTCTTAAATTTTGTCGACTTCTAGATGTTTTGAGAGAAAGTTTTTTAAGTCAACTAGTTTCCCTTATAAATAGTTTTTTTAAAGTAATAATTGCACAATGAAGATGTTGATATTTCAGGTTGAATGTTTTTATTCTTAGCAAAAGATGGCATTTCCATGCTTTAAAATTAGAAATTTGCTTTTTATTTGTGTCAACACTAAGGAAACTTAACATTTCTCATTAATCGCTGTGTCAGTTACTCTCTGTAACCTAACTTTATCTAGTGAGAAAAAAATTCTAGGACCTGATAGTTATATGGACATTGAAAACTAACTTTCAATATATTTTTAAGGTATGGTTTGTACTTTTTTTTTTTAGCTTAGATTTTTTAAGAGCTAAAATCATTGCATTGATGGGTTAAATATTTAAAGTCCAGTAGAATAGCCTCTGATAAAATGTGGAATTGTGTTACAGGCTCAAGCTGAGAAAGACCAAGAACTAGGAAAAGAAAGGTAAGTTTGCTAACATTCGTGTGGTATTTATTAATTAGTGCATTTCATTTTTGTGTTTTGTAGTAATTGTTCACATGTAGCAAAAATTCCATATTTTACGTGTGTGTGTGCGTGCGCGTGTGTGTATGTATGTTGTGGGGTTTTTTCTTTTGGTTTTGACCAAAGGGTGGCTTTTCTGTTTGTTTTTGTCTCAATATTTACTGACTTTTTTAGAAACTATACAACCACAGTTTGAATTAAATATATAAATATGACTTTATGAAGTCTTTAAGATTCTCGAACAACTCAACTCTGTAATCAGTATTATATTCTTCTTGTTAGATTTTTTCTATTCCAAAATAGTTACACATAATCATAAAATTTTTAACTTTTGCATAATCTTTTAGAATTTTATTGACACCAAAAAAATACTGTTCTCTATATATTTTGATACTTTGTTAAAACAACTAGGGTGGGGAAGGGATATTTGTAAAACAGAGTAATGTGTACGCTGCTTTATATTTTCAGAGGATGAAAGCTCCTTCTTCAGAGTCTACAAAAACTAGTGACTCACAACTTTGTTTTGACCACATTGTCTCCTTAGTCACTTTCTCATCCCGATGAATCCACCCTTACCACCACCTTTGCCCCCACCAATGAATAACTTCTCTTTTACTACTCTTCACTGGAATTTACTGATTAAGACTTCTTTTTCCTTCTTTATATACTAAGTAATTTACCCCTATTTGTTAGAATCAATGTACTAAGAGCTTGTAAGTATGAAAGAGCATTTTGAAAGTGTTTAAAATATGGAGACTTTAATTATTTATTTGATGCATTTATTTTAAGATTCCTAGAAAACAGGATGTCTTACCAATTCTTCTTCTCAGTAATTGATTTTTATAAAATGAGACTTTTAAATGATAAGGATGGTTATGTGTGTACGTTTAAATATATTGGTAACTTTAAGCAATAGGTTTAATGTATGTGTCAGCACAAACTTTTTTAAGTTATACATTATCATACCAATTATATTCATATGCCTAAGAAGTAATACCAACAGCAATGTTTGATATAAAAGCTCATAAAGGGCTTAATAAGTAACAATGCCATATGTGATATTAAAGATAGACCTGCAGTTTGGCCACAGTAACACTGGCTGGTAAGTAGGCTCTTTGAAAAATCTGCTTTATATATTTCATCTGACAGTTTCTTTCAGGTGTGCAAGTATAGGTGTCATCTGTGTTTCAGTCATTTTTTTTCCCCTCTCTATTCTTTTGAGTTACCTTTTAAAATCAAATATATTTATTAATGAATTCAGAGATAGTTGTCTAATCTTAATTTTAAAAATTCTAGCCCTAGAACTTTAATTCCCACTTCGTACTTTTTTTCTTACTTACGTGATGCTAGAGAAAAAGATGTGGGGTTTAGCCCAAATATTTCACATCTGTTTAGAGTAAACTGATCCTGGGAAAATACTGATTTTTTTTTTTTTTTTTTTAAGTACTTGGGGGTACTAAATCATAATGAGTGTGATCCTTTGTTTATAATTAGAGTATTTAAATATATTTTTTTACTTAAAGGAAATCTCACATGGATATATTAATAATTGAATAATAATTCTATATCTTGCCTGTTCATCTCCCTTTTTCCCCTTTGTAAACATTATTCATCATATGATTAAGGGTACCAATAAGGTTACAAGATAAAATTTTCACCAGTTCATTATTAATGTGGGGAAGTATTCAGTGGCACTCTGAAATAAATACTAATCTTCAGTGTTGTGAAGTCTCAGTCTAAAGTTTCTCATCAAGTGTATGTATGGTGTTAACATTTATACTCATGCCCAGCTTTTATTGTATGCCTTTTCTAAAAATTTTGAAACTGGTATTATGGGGGTAGGGGTGGGACAAAGGGTGGGAGATTAATACCTATATCCTGAATACCTTCCTGGAATCCTCTTCTGTGCCATTTCTCTGAATATGATTGTTTGTTCTCTCTCTCTCTCTCTCTCTCTCTCTCTCTCTCTCTCTCTCTCTCTTTCTCTCTCGACTGGTTGTTTTACTATAATTTTTCATTTATTTGAAAAATAAATGAACACTGAGCTCACTAGATGAACACTGAGGCTTTTACAAAACCATATTAGCCAGAAAACTAGATACTAACTTTTGCTAAATGAATTCTATGAAGAAAGCACTATAATTTTTTAAAAAGTAGCACACAACAAATATGGAATTGAGCCATTTTTCCAAGTAGGTCTCTGCTCTCAAGTAGGTTTGAAATTGGAACTGCTATGTAATGATTTATCTTATAGAAAAGATAATAGCTTTTTTTTTTTAATTGACAAACTTTAAATATGGTGAAAGGGGAAGGACTTGATATATCCTGGAGCCAGGAATCAAACTCTTTATTGCTACTCTCGACCAGTATATCGGAATTTTTGTGTAGCCCTAATTTATAGAGGCTTTAGGGTTAATGTGCAGTTCTCTAATGAGGCAGGGATTTTAATTTAATCTTTATTATTAGAAATGAGTCTTGTAATTTAAAAACAAAAGCTCATCTTTTGAGTAATATTTACATAACTGCTGTAACTGAATGTCACAAGTTTTTCTTGTTTTTGTCATATTTGTGCTTGGCCACAGTTTTATTTTGATGAGTCTTAATAATCTGGAACCGTTAAAATCAGTCATTGGTATTTTTGAATATAAGGGATGTGAATTATTTCAAATAACCTTTAAACGCTTTCAGCATACAAAGGGGAGCTTATACAAATTAATAGAATATGTATTGATTAAGACCTATGTTTACTGGCTGTTAAACTTAAATTCCTCAACCTCTTTGCCTTTACATTTTCAAGACGTGTTTTTCTGATGTCTTAGAAAAGTTTTCTCCCTTGGCAGTTTAAATTTACCAACATTAGGGGAAGGACTAGTTTGTTGGCTCAAATTTGTAGACCCTCATGTGGTAGCACTTACTTTTTCCAAACTTCTAAAATACTAACATGCCAGGACACAGATATACATTGTCTTGTATTAAATAAAGGTTATATGGCTACCTTTCGAGAAGCGTGTCATCAGGGTCGTCTCATTTTCTCCTTTTATTAAGAAAAAAAGTACTCTTTACTATGAGGTACTGATGTGGCATCATCACTTTCTGGTGTCTTCCTCTAACCTGCTGTTCCTGATGTAATTAAGGGAATGTATTTGTTGAACTATAATTTGTGTTGATAACATGCTGGATGGACACTCTCTTTAGAAGGTTCAATTTTCCTTATTACTCTTCAAGACTACATCTGATCTTTGGAGCATTAGTATAGTCTGTTGTGTCTCTGTCTCAGTGAAAGTAGTCGAATCACAGAATCACACTTTTGTTTACTTTGGATTTGGGAAGACCATGATGAAATAAGATCAGTTATATATAGTTGACTCGTACTCCTTCCATTTCTTATGAATAATTTTACTTAACATTTTAAAGTTATGTATTGGAATTTTTAATTATTCTCTATACCTATTATGAGAAGTAATCCTTCTCATAATATAGTCAAAGGAACATATTTTATCATAAGACTACGTATTTATGTTAGGGTGATTCTATCAGTTTCACCTGTAACTTTAAATCTCCAAGAGAGGATTTAAAAGATACTTCCAATGAAAGTTTTAAGTATTAGTTATAAATACAGTTCTTGGGAAATTAAAAACAAATCTTTCTTATCCAGAAAAGAAAGAAAACAAATAAAGAAGTGACTTGGTTAATAGTATGGCCTTTTCTTTCTACCAGTTTCTCCTCATGTTCCTTTTAGGTAAGGTTGACTTAATAATATTTTAAATTTCAATGCATGGATTATTATTTTTATTATAGAACTATACACATATTTTATTATTTGTTACCATTGTTGGAAAGATAGGACCTAATAATAATTTGAGATGTTCACATTCAGCCTTTCAATGTCAGATGCAGCTTAACACAGGGGAAAAAGAAAATTGGTTGTAACTTAAATGAGTGCAAAGAATCCTATCAATGGTTATAATTTTGCCGTTTCCTTTGTTCTAAAAAGAAGTCTTCAATGCAGTGGAAGATTTCTTTAAAATTTTATATTGTTTACCTTATTTACATCAAACATCTTAACCGTTTTAATGCTGATTGGCTGGATTTCCCAATGCTTAGTATTAATGCATCAGGAAGTCTTAACAATTGGCATCAACAGGATTTTTTATGATGGTCGAATTCTCATCATAGTTTGATTTTTGTTTGTGTTTTTGTTTGTGTTCTTTTTTGTTTGTTTTTAAATACCTTTAGCCCTGACTTGACAAACAATCCAGTTGATGAAAGTGAGGTGCAAACAGCAACTGATAGTCCCTCTGTTAGACCTAGTGAGGTTGAAGAAGAAACTATTTCCAGCATTCAAACAGGAACATCTGTACAGCAGGGAGAATCTTGTGAGGAAGAACCTGAAAAAACATTATGTGACTCTGACTTTGCTATTGAAACATTGGAAGTTGAGACTCAAGGAGAGGAGGTCAAAGTGGAAATTCCTCTTGTAGCATCCATTCCAACCACTATTGAATTATTCACTGAAAATGTAGAGGAGTCCGTCTTAAATCAGCAGGTATACACCAGTGACTTTGGGAAGGAAGAGACAGAAATGATTAATCCTGAAACAGAATTAGCAACTTCTGATAGTGCATTTATAGAAGAAAGGAACATCCAAGGAATTCTAGAAGAATCTCCATCTGAAGCAGAAGACTTCTTTTCTGGGATTACACAGGCTATGATAGAAGCTATAGCTGAAGTGGACAAACATGAAACTGATTCAGAAATAGTGCCATCTACTTGTGTTGTGGCCTTGGTACCAGGAGTTTCCACTGGGGATGATAAGACAATGAGCAAAAAGGGAATTTCTGAAAAGAGTAACATGGATGAAAAGGAGGAGAATGAATTTAATACTAAGGAAACCAAAACAGATCTGCAAATAGGAACAGAGAAGAATGACGCTAGGATGGTTGCAGAGAAATTGGAAAAAGTTGTAGCAATGAAAGAAAAGCCTGCAGAAAACACTGTGGTCAAGGCATACCCAAATAAAGGAGTGGGTCAGACCAGTAAGCTTGATGAAACTGGTAAAACTAGTGTGCCGGCTGTATCTGGTGCACCTAGCAGTAAATCAAGGATCAAGGCTGGTGCGGTCTCTTCTCCAAAGGCAAAAACTACAGCTTCAAAATCTGAAAACCAGAAAAGTTTTCTAAAATCTGTACTAAGAGATCAAATAAACGCTGAAAAGAAACTTTCAGTCAAGGAATCGGGTCTTAAGCCTACAAGTGCCAGGTTGGCCGAAAGCATCAGTAAATTCAGACCTACTCAGAGCGGTGTTACCAGAGGAGGCGGTGGAAGGATCTCAGCCCTCCAAGAGAAGGATTCGAAACTGGATTACAGGGACATTACAAAACAGTCTCAGGAAACAGAGGCTAGACCTTCCATCATGAAACGGGATGACAGCAACAATAAGGTGAGGAGGGTAGGAAGAATGGCTCAGTGTATTTTGAAGTGATTAGCTCTCCTGTTATAGCTGTGGAGTAGGAGATGTAATCTTGTTTTATACTTTTGTCTCCTCACTTCACTCCCAAGCTCCCATTTATTTTCCTTTCTGATTCCATTGATCTAAACAAATAGGCATTTAGAATAATAAGCTCAAGTTCATAACAGGTTTAAAAAGCATTATTTGGATAAAATGTGGTCAGAAACACAACTTTGTGGTTGAAAAATAAAGTCTGCAGTGAGTCTCCGGAGGTGATTTGGCAGTGTACTTCTGAATGGGAAATTATTTTCTCTTTTAAATTGAAGTTTCATTTATCAGCTTACTGATTGCCCAACTGAGACATTGTTGGGAAAGGTCAGTAAAACTGAATTTAACCACAACTTACAGACTATGCCTATACTGTTGAATAACTGCCAACTTAGTTTGGTATACCTGTTATATATTAGCATAACTCAGCGATTTTCAACCTTTTTCATCTTATGGCACCGATCACATAAACTAATAGCTAACTTCTGCGTGCGGCACACCAAAAAAATACGTATTTTGCCAATCTGACAAAAAAATAGGTACAATTTTGATTCATTCACACTGGATGGCTATTGTTGTGTTGGCTGTTGTTTTTTGTGGGGGGGGGGGGTTCTGTGTTTGTTTTTGTTTTAATTTCACAATCAAAAGAGGTCAGGGCCCCTGACTAAATAGTCTGGTGTTGCACGCTTTAAAAATTCTGGCGGCACACCAGTGTGCATTGGCACGCCGGTTGAAAATCGCTGGCATAACTGAATATGTTTGGATAATGTTGTTTGAATTCTCTCTCCCTCTTGTAAGAATGTTAATAACCTAGTTGTAAATTCTTTTTTTTCCCCTGTATTTTTTACTTAATATTTCAGACTTTGGTTGGGCAAAACACTAAGAATCCTAAAAGCACCACTGGTAGAAGTTCCAAATCTAAAGAGGTGAGAAACAGTTTATTAACACAAACCGTTCTGTTTCATCCATCCATAGAAGAGTTCATCTACCTTACAACTTGTGTCTCTCATAATAATTAGATTGCTACAGAGCACAGGATAGGAATGAGATGTTTTATTTTCTGTGGACCCTACCACCAGTTTGTTTTTGATCTTGAACTAGACTTGTTGTGTTCTTGGTATGGGGCAAAAAGTTACCCAGGGACAGAAAGAGAATTAGAATAAGAAAGTACATTAACCTTATATTGACAAGAAAGGTTATAAACATAGAATAAAATCATATGTGAGAAGAAGACTGGCATTTGACTGGAGTCTTTCTCCCTAATTTTGCAGTACTTCCAAAAATGTGGTCATTTTGATAAATGGATGGGCTCTAAGATCTTTTTTCCTAGAACTCAGTTACACTGCCAAACATACACCTGACATTTTATATTTGGTTGTTTACTATTTTAGATTTCCACCATTCATAGAATATTTTTTCAGTTGTTTTAATTACTTCCCCTTTTAGAGGAGGAATTTGGGCCTATATTATTGGGGCAAGGGGGTATATTAGTATTAAGAAGCAGAAGTAAGGATATGGTTAGCTCCATTGGCTTACTAAGTTGATAATACAATTGGTTACAGAATCTTCCCCCCAAATTACTGGGTATATATTCAAGTGTCATTATATGTACTAGAAATTGGTCATTGATAGGCTACTAAATATATAGGAAGCCTATTGGGAATTTATTTTCTTTAGTTACTGACATTTTTCAAATTATAAATACTTTTTTTTGAAGTGTAATAATATTGTCTTAGTAATATTAGATGAAGTCCATGTAACTTCATCAATATGTAAATTTGGTGTCTTAAAATGTGTAATATATATAAAAATTGGTCAATGGAACAATCTAGGTAGCTACTTCCTAGCTACATTGAAATATTTTAACATATGGAACAGTAAATTCTTTATATTAATTGGTAAATGCTTTAAATGTAGCTTTTTGTGCATCATATTTTAAAACTTGTGTGTCATTTAGGAAATAGTTCTAGTCTTATTAAAATTAAGTTAAGGTGGAATTTGATTATTACTAGGATTTTGCCTTTGGCATTATTTACTTGGTGAATTATAGCTAATTCATTTTGGACGCTTTTAAAAATAACTAATTTTAGCCTTTAGGAAACTTCTCCGCAACGAAATTTTACAAATGATACTTCATGCGTATTTATTGGGACATTTTGAAACCTAGCCACTTAATCGGTAGTTGTTCACAACTCTGTGATTTTTTAAAAAATATCTTTCCAACAGGAACCACTATTTCCATTTAATTTGGATGAATTTGTTACTGTGGATGAGGTTGTAGAAGAAGTGAATCCTTTACAAGCCAAGCAGAATCCACTAAAGGGAAAAAGGAAAGAAGCTTTCAAAAATATCCCCTCCTCTGAACTTAATTTAAAGAAGAAGAAGGGGAAAACTTCTGTCCCTCATGTTGTTGAGGGAGAATTATCTTTTGTAACATTAGATGAGATTGGGGAAGAGGAAGATGCAGCTGCACATCTAGCACAAGCTCTCGTCACTGTAGATGAAGTGATTGATGAAGAGGAAATAAATATGGAAGAAATGGTAAAAAATTCAAATTCACTTCTTACATTAGATGAGTTAATAGATCAAGATGATTGCATTTCCCACAGTGAACCTAAAGATGTCACTGTATTGTCAGTGGCTGAAGAACAAGACCTGCTCAAACAGGAACGCCTGGTGACTGTGGATGAAATTGGAGAAGTAGAAGAGCTGCCTTTAACTGAGTCAGCAGACTTCAGTTTTGCCACTTTAAATACTAAAGGAAATGAGGGAACTACTGGAAGGGATTCCATTGGGTTTATTTCTTCTCAGATGCCTGAAGACCCTTCTACTTTAGTTACTGTAGATGAAATACAGGATGACAGCAGTGACCTGCACTTAGTGACTTTGGATGAAGTGACTGAAGAGGACGAAGACTCTCTGGCAGATTTTAACAACCTTAAAGAAGAGCTCAATTTTGTTACCGTAGATGAAGTTGGAGAGGAGGAAGACGGAGATGATTTAAAAGTTGAGTTAGCACAAAGCAAAGATGACCATCCCACAGATAAAAGAGGGGATAGGAAAAAGAGAGCTTTGGATACAAGGAAGACAAAATTTGAAGCTTTGTCCCAAGAGGGTCCAATAAGTGAGAATGTTTTGGAAGAAGATCTGAAAACCATGATTGAAAGGCACTTTCAAGGTAGATACTTAGAAGTAATGTTTTTTCTTTTTTTTATGAGGGTATTACATTTAAATATTTATAAGTGTTTTATATTTTAATTTAAAATACTTTATATTAATATATGCAGCATTACTAATACTTTCAGTGTGTTGATACTAGAAGCTAACATAGTTATGGCCAGTGATATTTTTCCAAAGAAATGTATACAACTTTCACAAATTTCTCTTAGTTACAGATACAGAGTAGACCTTGCCCTAAGTTATTGTACTTCAAGAAGAGATGACAAAACCAAAAACCAAACTAGAGTACCCAAATTAGAATTGGAATGAAAATGGTACATTTGCATTATTGGGAAAACCAGCTTTGGTTAAGAAGGATGTTTATACCAGACTGCCTCTCAGTTTTTTTGCTTAGATTTCAGATTTAGAAAAATTCATGAAGGTACTATTTTCATTTTTAAGTAGTATTTTGAGGGTACAGAATAAGAAGCCAGCTCACTTTCAAGACTTGAAGGAGATCAAAATAATTTCCAATAAGGAAATCTTGAAAAAGTTAACCAAACTAAGAATAAAAAATACTAGGGAAGGTCCTACCAGTTTGTGGAACAAAGTAGAAAAATATGTATAGGCTTCTTAGGGAAAGGTGGGAAGTCATAGTTTGGAACAAGATAAATCAGAAAATAAAAGGCAAATGTGTAGACTAATGCTGAATGTTTTTTAATAGAATTATTTTATATCAGAAATAAGTTTTCTTTCCAAATTTGAGTATTCTCTTGTTTGCACAAAAGGTATTAAAATTGTCATTCAGAGTTAAAAGCAATTTAAATACTTACTGTAGCAATAACTTAGACTTTCTTTTTAAAGCTAAAGTGCCAACCAAGAGAGTTAGAATCGGGAAAACACCACCGCTGGAAAAAGCTGTTGAGACAGAACCAGAGCCAGATGAAGAGGCCTACCAAATTGGTGAAGGTAAAGCAGGATTGATGGAAGGGGGGCCAAAAAACAGTGAAATACAGTGGGGGTTTGGGGGGGTTGGCCTTAACAATGATTAGATCTGTATCAAGATTTCTACTTTTGTAATTTAGAGAGATAATACAACATAATGAAACAGGATAATAGAATGATAGGCAATCCTGTTATAATAGAAGGTGACAGATTTGTGGAAATGATCCATGAAAGGTTATTCTGACCATGTTGCAGTATCAAGTGGAAATAATTTATTAACTATCTCTTATTTGTAGAGCAGACCTATTGCTTTGTGGATGCTGCCAAGCAACCAGCCAGTGAATTAAGATGTCTTGATAATGTTAATAATATTATCTTGAAACAAATAGGGAATAACGTCTAAGTGAAGGAGAGTTTTCTATTCACGCAGCAACTATTTGTCGTTGTGTCCATTATATTCATAGAAAAATGCTAAAAGGGGTAGGTGATAGAGCACACTGTTCCAGATCTCAAGTTTATTGATTCAGAGAGGTAAAGCAAAAAATCAGCCACCCAAATAACTTACACAGCTCTTTGTCCCGTTCTCTTTGCAGCACCCTTTTTGCCCTCTTGCTTTTCTGTCTTCTCTAAGGAAAAATTACCAAGTGTGATTCAGTCGAAGTTCATTGCATCTGATCCTAGCTGGGTCTTCAGTGCTGCTCCACAGTCTGTTACAGGCCTCTTTCCTGTCCCATTTCCTAACTAGCTGTAATATAAGCCTTTTCCCCCCTCTCTGTCTCACCTAGCCTGTTGTTCCCTGGATAACCTTGCTTTCATTTCATATTTACCAGAACAAAGCAAATATACCATCTCCCATCAGCCAGCTTTTACTTTACCTATATAGACTCTTCACATATAAAATATGTCCAAGTCTTTCCCATTTAAAAAACCATGCCCTTAACTTTGGAATCCCTTCTAGCTCTTATCTTTTCTCATTTCTTTTAGAGCAAAGCACTTAGAAAGAACACCCATTTTTACTTCTTCATCTCCCATTAAACTGTTTATATTTTGTCTTTCTGAATGACCTTTCTGAATTGGTGTTGATAGAGAACCTCCATTGGGTTGTTATGAAACTCGATTTAAGGTTTTTTCTTGTTAGTTTTATTTGATTTCTCTCCATTATTTGTTCCTGTTGATCATGTCTTCTTTCTTGAAGCACTCTCTTAAATGGGTACTTCTCTGTTTTTGCCTCTTCTCTATAACCTCTCTTAAGTACCAAGCCATAGTTAGTGGTTTAAATGAAGAATGAACAATAGAGCCCTCCCCAGTGTGGCTTGGTTGGGTGTTGCCCCACAAAGCAGAAGGTGGCTTGTTTAGTAACAATTTATTTCCATTAATGGAGACACAGTATGTTTGACAATGCGTTTTCTAGCTTAAGATCATTTTTAAACTTAAAATATTTGTTTTACTCTAAATTATAATTTATTTATTTTGCTGATTTGAGAGAGAGCTAGTGAGCAACATCAGTTTTGTTGTTCCACTTATCTATGCATTCATTGGTTACCTCCTGTATGTGCCCTGACCGGGGATTGAACCTGCAACCTTGGTACATTGGGACAATGCTCCAGCCAACTGAGCTACCCAGTCAGGGTTCTATTTAAATTACTATATAATTATTGATATTATTATGAGATAAATGTGTCTGGAGTTTCAGGAGCAGGTGTATTTGAAAAAGTTTATTACTTTGATGAGGGAATAAAACTTTCTGGGGAAGATACTGGAGGCTCTTTGAACCATCAAGTCAAGAAAGGGAGATGGCTTTTTTTTATTGACTCTTAGGGGGTTTATGACCAGTAAAATGCTAGGAATAGGAAAATAAGTAATGATACCATAATTCCTAGCAATCTCAGATTTGGTAAAGGAAGCTTAATTGCCTAAAGAGAACGCTGAACTTGAAGCAACAAGTCTTGGTTCTAGCCTCTTTCACTTACTGGCCATGCAATCTTGGACATACCAGTTTCTTCCTTTTTTGGTTTTGCTTTCTCCACCTTTGAAGAAATGGGGAAAATAATGATTTGACTTGCTCGATCTCCCATGAGATAGATGCTGAATGAATGGTATTTATGTGAAAGGGTTTGTCAAGTACATTATTACGGCAGTGTAAGGTACTGAGGTTGCTTAGAACCAGTTTCTGTTTTTGTCTTGCCCCAAGATCATGTTATGCAGTGTCTGGAGTGCTTCTTACATACTGTTCATTCTGCTGGGCTTTAAACTTTGTATCTTCTTTTCTTTTTTCAGACATTAATTAATTTGTTTTTAGGCAATATCTTCTATTTTTATTTTTATTGTTGTTCAGTTACAGTCATTCCACTTTTTCCTGTTGCTCTCCTCTGCCCCGCCTGCCCTCACCCCCAGCTCCACTCCCACACTCAGTCCCCATTGTCCATGCCCATGGGTCCTTTTTACACGTTCCTTGACTTGCCCCTTCTCCTTCTTCCATTATCCTCCTCCCACATCCCCTCTGTCACTGGCAGTTTGTTCTTTATTTCCATGTCTTTGATTCTATTTTGCTCATTTGTTTTGTTGATTAGGTTCCACTTATAGGTGAGATCATGAGGTATTTGTCTTTTCACCACCTGGCTTATTTTACTTGGCATAATACTTTCCAGTTCCATCCATGCTGTTGCAAAGGGTAGGAGCTCCTTCTTTCTTTCTACTGCATAGTATTCCACTGTGTAAATGTACTATTTACTGATGGGCACTTAGGCTGTTTCTAGCACTTGGCTATTGTAAATAACACTGCTATGAACATAGAGGTGCATAGGTTCTTTTGAATTAGGGTTTCAGGGTTCTTAGTAGTGGGATTTCTGGATCAAAAGGCAGTTCCATGTTTAGTTTTTTGAGGAAATTCCATGTTGTTTCCCACAGTGGCTGCACCAGTCTGCATTCCCACAAGCAGTGTATTAGGGTTCCCTTCTCTCCATGACCTTGCCAGCACTTGTTCTTTATTGATTTGTTTATGATGGCCATTCTGACTGGTGTGAAGTGGTATCTCCCTGTGGTTTTAATTTGCATCTCTCTGATAGCTAGTGATGTTGAGCATTGTTTCATATGTCTCTGGGCCCCCTGTATGTCCTACTTGGAGAAGTGTCTGTTCATGTCTTTTGCCCATTTTTTAATTGGGTTGTTTGTCTTCCTGGTGGGAGTGTGAGTTCTTACATATTTTGGAGATCGGACCCTTGTCTGAAGTATCATTGGCAAATATGTATTCCCGTACGGTTGGTTCCCTTTTCATTCTGTTGGTGTTTTCTTTAGCCGTGCAGAAGCTTCTTAATTAGATGTACTCTCATTTGTTTATTCTTTCCCTTATATCCCTGGCACTAGGGGACGTATTGGTGAAGGTATTGCTGTGTGGGATATCTGAAATTTTCCTGGCTTATGTTCTCATTCTGTCTAACAAGGGTCTTAGTCCATCACTTTAGGTTCAGTTGGGGTTTTTTGGTTGTTTCTAGTTTTTGTTTGTTTATTTGATTTTGGGTTTTGGTTGGTGCAGGGCATCCAAATTATTCTCTGCTCGTCTCCTTTTCTCCTTAATCCCCCCTGCCCAACCCAACACTGCGCACACAAGTTAACTCTTGATAGTAGTAATTGAACAACTTCCATCACCCTTTAAATTTTTTCTAGAACAACTTACAAATGCAGTCAGCTGTTAGCTTCAGTCCTTTTCCTTTAAATCTATTCAATAAGGTTAAATATCTACCTTAGCCATCTATAAGCATTTATTGCTTACATCAGAGAATCTTGGAAGAGTGGTCAGGCGAGGTTAACCAGGGAAGATTTACTTACGGAGGTGAGCCACACATTAATCTTTGAAGGAAGGGACTAGCTAATGTTAGCTTTACAGAGTCTAAATCTATTTTGAATAACTTTTTTCCTTAAAAAAATTAATGACTTTAGTTGATGAAGAATCTGGCTTTAAGGATTTAGAACCAGAACGAAAACGCAAGAAGATTGAGGACTCTTCTTTAGGGAAATCAGCAGCAGCCGATGTCTCTGAAGGTAAAGTAGCAGTAACATTTTTCTCCTTATCCATGTGAAATAAAAATTCAGTACCATAATAAAAGTTCTGTTGATCAGATGAGTAATGGAATAATCTTGCTTAGATGATTATTTTAAAGTAGAAATTATCAGTTTTACACATTGACATTTCCGAAAGTTTAATAAGCTGTGTTTTCACCTAGCAAGGATATTTTTATTGATTGCACTCTTGAAGTCTGGGATATGTCTTTTTTTATTTCTGGTACTTTTGTTGTTGCTCTGATAATAATTAACACTTGACCAGAAAGAAATTTCATTTAAATAGAACACACTGAAAAGTTCGGCTAACAAACTTGGTTCATGGCTAGCTGAGGATCCGAGGGGCTCATTATTTGTCAGAATATTCCTCAGTCAGGTAGTTGCGCATCATTCTGCCTCTTGCCTGTTTTGTTTTAGTAGGAGATTCCAAAGAGGTTTATTTCAAAGGATCCCTAGGGGTTTCTTTTCCGATGAGTTGCAGTTCTGAAGGAATTCCATGTATTCCTGGAGGATCTGGAATATTATAGAACTTGTTTAAAAGTAAAATAAAGACCTTGTTTTTGTGATTAAAAGCTTAATTGTTCTTGGTCCCTAGATACACAGTAGTGTATATTATGTTTGTATGTAAATATAAAATGTGCTTAGTTTAGATAAATTAACATGACTACGGATAAATAATTATACATTTTCCTCCTTTCTCTTTCCCCTCTCTGTTACTGCCTGTAGATTTAGACTTTCTTGTACCGAAGCCTGGATTCTTCTGTCCAATTTGTTCCCTCTTCTACTCAGGTGAAAAAGCAATGACAAATCACTGCAAGAGTACCCGTCATAAGCAAAATACAGAGGTAAATTCTTTTATTATTAACTCATAAAATCTTCAGGTGTGATGGTATTTACTCAGACTAACTAAGTGTCCACCCAAAATGTACAGTCTTTCCCTTTAGGAGAATTTTTGAAGGTTTGTGCCAGTTGATTTCTCCTAAATTCAGAATCCTGTTCCTCTCTTTTATTATACCTTGCTGGTAACTTGTAGTCTTTCTCTGCTCTGGCAGCATTTGCCAGAGTAGATTCTGCAGATCACTAATCCCATGTGATACTTCAGTAAGTGTGGTAAACTTCTGATGTGCTCTTGCAGAGCTATGGACACATAGCATATTGAAGTTTCTGATTTGTCTAGTCAGAAAGAACCACTTAACTATTTAACCCAACCCCTCCCTCTTTTTTCAAGTTCTTATACATCTTCAGGGAGTGCTACTCTAGAGAATCGTCATCAGTATAATTCTGATTCCTCCTGTTTGAAACAGAGTTGCTATATACATTTTCCATATTGAATTTATTGAGCTCTTATTTGCTGGAAACGTATGTAATCTCACCTGTCAACTTTATTAGGTAGATTCTGCCATTCCAATTTTGCAGATGAGGATACAGGCTTAAAGAGTATCTAAACCCAAGTATCTAATTCCAAAGTCACATAGCTAGGTAATGGCATACCTAGTATTTAAACCTAGTTCTGTTTTATTCTAGGCTCAAGCCCTTAATTGCTAAGCTCCAATTTTTCTATTTTTCTTTGTTTATTTTTCACATACAAAAGCCCTGTTGCTCTCTTTGCATCTTTATATTTCTGTTCCTGTGCCCTCTCCTAGTCCCACCTTTATAGCTGGTTATTCCTCATCTTTGCCGTTTTTACTTATCAGCTTCTCAGAAAGGCTTCTGCCTAAGAAAGACTTCTCCCCCCAAAAGAACCAACTTGGTTAATTAATTGGTTAATTTTTCCTCTATAGGGCTTCCTACCACCCAAAATTACCTTATTTTTTTACTGTGTTTCTTTCTCCCACGAGAATATTGTGTTTCTCTTTGCCCCACTGGCTTCGTGAGGTAAAGGACCTCACCTATATTTTTGACCAAAGTTCCCAAGCACAAAGCCCAGTGCCTGGTGGTGTATCAATAATGGATGACTGACGAATGGAAGGGAGGAGTGTTAATGTAAGGCACTGTGTTTCTGATCTTTATTTTATAGGCTCAGGCTCTTTTTATTTGTAAACACAATGAAATTATGTTACATTTGTTTATATACACAGCAAAGCAATATCTAATAAATATTTTGTATTGCAAATTGATTTTAACAGAAGTTCATGGCCAAGCAAAGAAAGGAAAAGGAGCAGAATGAGGTTGAAGAAAGAAGCTCTAGGTGATTGGGGGGAAGGGGGAAACACTGTTAGAAATTTGTTTAGGGTCCAGTTGATTTGTGTATTTTTGTTATCACTTAATTTGTAATTTTTGTTTCAGAAGCAAATATTCATGTTGTACAAATTTCTGATTGCCCTTGATGTAGAGGCTGCGGGGGAAAGTATGATGGGTTTGATTTTTATATCAAATCATCAGGCATGGAGAAGTATCTTTTAGAAGTGTTCAAATAAATGTTCCTACTGTATATTTAAAATACCATCTTGTGTTTTGGCTGATTTATTAGACTTGCTTGCCTCTGATTGCAGACAGGCTTCTTCTCCACGACCACGGCACGGTGGCTTGGGGCGTGTGCGTGACAGTGCTTCACTTTTCTTCAGTTGCCCACGTCTAAGTCAAAGATTTCTTAAAACTCCCGTTTTTTTTCTGGCTAAAATTAGTTTGTAGCGTATTTGGCCCAGGTACATTTGAGTAAAATTCTATTTGATTTTTTTTTTTTAATGTGTTGGGAAGATACTTTTTCTGCTTCTAGATATTTCTACAGTTTCTGCCAGACACATTTAAGGTAGCTCCTTGCAAGTCATTTAGCGTTAGCCTGAAAGTACAAAGAAGCCTTTACCTCTGTGCAGCACTAGAATCGATTTTTAAACATTTGAATTATTATTTAACTTGTTTGTAAGAAATTGGAAGGGGACAAAAAAATAATACAGTGGTTGTTAAATGCTGGAACACAGCTCTGTACTATAAATTTTAGATTAGGCCATGCTTCAGGCATAAGCCTGCTGACTGAATTATTTTAGTATCTAAATTTTTTTTAGCTCTTCTAAGATTAGAATGCACCGATGAATAGAGGGCGGGTGAGTAGCGGGAAACGAACTACTTTTTAGGTCTCTTTCATGACAGCACAAGAGTTACCTCCCAGCCAGCAAGAGTGGAGTGAAGAACAGAAAGCTGCAACTTTCTGTTACTGCTCACCAAACTCACACTCTCGGTTCACACGGCCTCAGCCTGAGAAGAATTTGCATGCTGCAGATACAGACAAGGGATGGGATGGGGTGGGCGTGGATTGGGAGTGCCCAGAGTCTGTTGAATTAAAACTGTGTAGGTAAAGGAGGTAATAAGTGAGCGAAGAGCTATTAAGAGTTTGGAGAATAAGGTGCCTGCAAGCTAAAGTAGAGTAAATAAGAAGCTGTCTTTTAAAAGTATCTTCTCCTGATCTGCTTCTGAAGCTTTTAAAACCAGAGAAGTTACGAGCCTCTTAGATCTTGTCTGGATCAACCTTGGAATTTAATCTTAAGAATTGAAGTGTGAAACTTGTTTCCTTCAAATTAGTTATCTAGAAATTGGGGTCCTCAATTAGAATAAAAGGAACCGCTAAAGCCTAAAAGGGGTAAGGGTGGCCTTTGTGTTCATCCTAGTGGTAGAGATTCATAGTTGGTTAAATAGTAAATAATGTCTCTCTCTGCTGCTGTTTGCACTTGAGACAAGGGACTTTGGCATAGGGCTCCAAACACAAAGGATTTCTCTGTTTTTCTAAAAATAAGCATAAGCTCTGTATATACAATTTTATTTTGTCCTAGATTTTTTTTTTGTTTCAGAAAGCTTTGTAATACCCTCCTCCATTATTCACACTTCACATATGAAATGTTATTTACATAGCAGTTTCTGTTTACTTGTTGGCTGAGGGATACCAGTGAATTGCAGCTTACTTTTAAGTTTCTATCATGACATCATCTAGACCCCAAAGCAAGAAAAGGTTGCATTCAGTACCACCTCTGTAAACGTTTTTAGATTTTATGACCCCTCTGGCTCAGAATGCTGTGGAAGTTTGCTTGTTCAAAACTACTTCTTTTGAATATAAGAAGAAAGAAATTTATGAGTCCGGTTCTGCAGTTTTAAATGTTTATTTTAATATTTAATTTGATTGTGGAAGATATCAAGCATATTAAAAGGTATAGGATTATTTATCCTTATGTACTATAACTAATTTCAACAATTATCAACTCAAGGTCAAATATATATATATTTTTTATACTGTTACCGCATATTATTTTAAAGTAAATCTTAACATGTCATTTAACCCATAAGTGTTTCGTTAAGTAGTTCTAAAAGAAGAATTCTTTTTAACATAACCAATAATATCATTGAAAGTATTTTTTATTTAAATAAAATCCGGTTCAGATTTTCTACTGTCTTAAATGATTTCTGTTTTGTTTTACTGTGTTTGGATCAAGATCCAAATAAGGTCCATACATTGTGACTGGCTTGATAGGTCTTTTAAATTATTTTTAGCATATATACTCTTCTTGGAATTTATTTGACGAAGAAATGAGATGATTTTGTTCTGTAAAGCCATGCTGCCCAAATGGTGGTCTTTGCATCTGATGCCATTCCACGAGCTGTTTAGTACCACTTTGTGGCGGCTTAAGTACAAAAATTGAGAGTGTTTACAAACTTTATCATAGTTTGACAGTGATTTTTGTCTGTCTGTTGACTCTAATAATAAAAAAATTGGGATTTGTATGGTTTTTTTGTGGTTATTTATTTATTGTAAATCTTTCTTGGTATTTTACAAGCATTAAGTCTGTGATTGGAAATTAGGGGGAAAAGAAAAGGAAAATGAACTGGCCCATCTCATAGTTTGAGAAGCACTGCTGAAAGATTTCCCACAGTCTGGGTCTTGTGGATTGCAGTTCTAAGTGTAATCTAAACATATTTCTGTCCTCTGTATATCTTATAAATTGGTAGTTGAATGTAGAAACTTGATCAGAATTTGGTTCTTATTTGTTTTTGGCAAGACTGATTCATACAGTGATGTGGACTTCTGATCAGGAGGCACAAGATACATGGTTGCTTGCTTGGGGATACTAGTAACAATTAATGGTTAAAGCTTTGGTGCATTTATTAGGCCTTGAAAAACGGAGGTATTTTAATTCTGTATTCCTTCATGTATAAGCTGGAATACCTTTCCGAAAAGAGAAACTTGCTCTCATCTGCTGTTTGGTTACTCAGTGTTACAGTTTGTGTAAGAAAGACATAAATATTTGATGCTTTTATTTACCAGTTTTTTCAGAATGAGTTGTTTCATTGCCATATACCAACTGTGATGAACTATTTAAGTATTAAATTGGACTCATGAAGTTAATTTAACATGTTTGATATTGAAAACCTTTGCAGTATTAACCTTATATGGTGTTCACATTGTCTCATTTTTGGCCTTTCTGATTTGATTCCTTGTTCCTTTTAACGTGACACCACTAATATTCATAGGTTCCTTACTTTCTGTATATGAAAATATTGTAGGTTCCCCAATACACTTCGTGTCCCAGCCCTGAAATCAGCCATTTCTTTAAGGAAAGGTGACTAAGGATATTCATTGCCTCTATTGTGGTTATTGCTTTTCAGTGGACAGAACTTGGAAATACTGTGTTCTGTTTTTAAGATAAAATGCATCATGAGCCCTGGCTGGTGTGGCTCAGTGGATTAAGTGCCGGCCTGCGAAATAAAGCGTTGCTGGTGCGATTCCCGGTCTAGTGTACATGCCTGGGTTGCAGGCCAGGTCCCCAGTGTGGGGCATGCAGGAGGCAACCACACATTGATGCTTTTTCCCTCCCTCCCTCCCTCCCTCCCTCCCCCTCTCTAAAAATAAATAAATAACATCTTTTTTTAAAAAAATTGCATCATGATCATACTGATTTTTCTGGTGCAAATTCAGGACTCATAGGTTTTTATTTACTACTTCTATCTTAAATCTAGATTTTCTTTGTCCTATATCAAAAATTCTAATTCTCAAGCACATCAAGATGATAGAATTAAACTATCAAAAATTGTTTTAACTGTATCTCATTTATGTATATATAACAGTTAGAATATAGTACTAAGACCACAGCCAACAGTGTAATTACTTAAAAGTTTAAGTTTTTTTCATCAGAAATCCTAGCCATAGCAATCACATAGGACAAAGAAGTAAAAAGGCATCCATGTTGAAAAGGAGTAAGCAAACTCTCAGTACTTGCAGATGATGTGATACTATATGTATAGACAACCCTAAAGTATTGTTGAAAAACTAGAACTAATAAATGACTTCAGTAAAGTGCTTCTGGCTGTCATCCTCCAGCCACAGCTTCTCTAGGCTTTGGAAGAAACATGTGCTGTGGCCAGTAAAGCCAGAGAAACAGTACATACCTGGGCCCAGGGTGACATCTTTTTGCTGTTGGATCAATAATATGGAAGCCTCCTTACCACCAGATACCCAGTTCTGAGAGCTGATACATTTTCTTAATGTTTAAATCAGTTTGACAGAGTTTCTCTTGAACACATACAGCTTTGAATGTTGAGCTAAGGGATTTGAAATCTGTCCCATTGTCAACAGGAAATTCGCAGAGATTTTTGAGACTGAATTTTATATTTAAGAAAATAACATTTACACAGTGCCTTTTGCATGCCATCTGCTTTGGTACTGATGGAAGAGAACAGTTTGATGTTCATCCTTTGTCTAATAGGATGTTGCTGTTTTTCTTGTTCATTTGTGGTTGATGTCCAGTAGGTTCCTGTCCCTGGTCATTTCCCGATATCCATGCCCTAAATATCCACTCGCAAAATGCCTCTGTCATGTCCCACAGATAACCCCAAACTGCTTTTTCTGCACTCTACCTGGTTTCTAATGCCAGTAGTTAGGACCTCTACACCTGCTAGAGTCCATACTTTCTAGGCTGTTTTGTTTCAGTTTTCTCAGCAAAAGAATCATGGTGCTGGATGTCAACTGAAGTAGTATTTCTAGGTCCTGGGTGTTCCCACGGTGGCCAATTTCACTTTCAGATAGTTCTTAGTTATTATAACCCTCTCCCTAGATTTCATGTCCTATAAACACAGAGGTAATCTAAGAAAAGTTATCAGCTCAGGTCCCTTTGGGTTGGGAACTGTTAGATATGTTTTATTTGCCCCACCAGACCCACTGCCCTCCATTTTTCATTCTCCTTTCTGCCTCGGGGGTCTAACCTCTGTGAACTGCATCTCCTACTCACTTGTGACTGGCTTTGAGCAATGAGCCAGGGCAGGAGACTGAACCCAGAGTGTGTGTGAAGTCAGGGTCTTTCTCCTGGTTGCCTCCCTGTGGGATCACCTCCGCCTGGCTTTGTTCCCCAGCCAAAGATCACTGTTTCCATCGGGTTGTGTTTTTTATAGGGTGCTCTTCTGGGTTCTAGCAACTGGTAACTATTGTTACAAGCCCTAGGGTGCTGACCCACTCGGAATGGTTCCCCTTCAGCTCCAGACCTGTGTACGTAGTCCTTTCATTAAACCTTCCTCGAGTTCTAATGTCAGTGTGATAGCTACAGTATTTCTTATTGGGACCTAGACTGATAGAATAATTGGTACTGCAAGTGGTTTTAGGAAAACTGATCTTCAAAACAGGGTTAACTAATTTTTTTAAAAAGATTGGCTATGTTAATATTAGATATTAGATTTCAAAGCAACATGTACTAGTAGAGACAGTGAGGGACATTACATGAAGATAAAAGGATCGATCCAGCAAGAAGATACAGTAGTCTTCAAAATACATTAATCAAAAACTGAGAGAGCTAAAGGGAGAAATGACAAATCCAGGTATAGTTGGGGGCTTCAACTCCACTCTCTCACCAATTCATAGAACTGCCAGAGAGAAGAGCAGCAAGGATAGAAGAACTACAAATCAACAGGATTTAACTGAACACCCAGCAACAATAAAATACACGTTCTTTTCAAGTGCCCATGGAACATGCATCAACACTGACCATAAACTGTGCCATAAAATAGACCACACATTTAAAGAATTGCAGTCATGCAGAATATTTTTCTTTGATCATAAACCAAGTTAGAAAGCAGAATGACAATAGTAAAATCCAACACATGGAAATTAGCCAGCACACTTATAAATGAAGTTTCAAAATATGGTGAAGGGAATTTATAACACTAAGTGCTTACATTAAAAACGATAGCTCACAGTCAATTTATAGCTCAAGAAATGACAACCACGAAGTAAACCCAAAGCAACAAGGAAAGGATAAAAGATAGCAATGAAATTGAGAAAAGGAAAAGGAGATGGAAAAATGAAATATAAAACTAGTTAATAAAATTGGTAAAACCTCTAGCAAGGTTAACTGATTTCAAGAATGAAAAAGTATTAGAACAGATTCTGCAGCTATTATAAATATGAACAACTATGCTCAAAATCAACAATTTAGAAGAAATGGACAAATTCCTTGAAAATCACAAACCAAGCCAAGATGAAGTACAGAACCTGAATGATTACAAACTGAATTTGTAAAACACTCAGAAAAAAGGATACTTCCAAACCCATATAGTTTCACTGGAGAATTTTACAAAATCTTCAAAGTATTAATTTATAGTCTTTCCCAGAAAATAGGAAAGGGGTTACTTTCAACTCATTTTATGAGGAATTGATTCCAGATCTGCAAGGCTGGTTCAATAATGGAAACTCATATCTACCATACGATGTCAGTTGATTCAGAAAAAGGCATTTTGACAACATTTAGCACCTTCTCAGGATTTAAAAAAAAAAAAAAAAAAACCTCTTCAGTACACTAAAAATAGAGGGGAACTTCCTTAGTCTCGTAAAGAGGATCTACAAAAAAAAAAAAAAAAAAAAATCTACAGCTAGCATCATATTTAATGAAACAGTGAATGCTTTCCCTCTGAGATCAGGAACAATGTAAGGTTCTCTACTCTTTACTACTGCTATTCAGCCTAGTACTGTAAGTTCTAACCATTGCAAGGAAAAAGGAAAGACATATTGCAAAGAAGAAATAAAACTTTGCAGGTGGGTAACAACTCTATGCAGAAAACTCCAATGAATCTACAGCAAAACCCCAAGAACTCAAATGGGTTCAGTAAGGTACAAGATTAACCCAAAAGTCCATTGTGTTTTCTGTATAGTGACAACAAACAAGTGGAAACCAAAGTTCTTAAAAATGCAGTATCATTTGTAATTGCTCCAAAGAAAATTACTTTGGTATAAGTCTGCCAAAACAGGTGTGGGATCTGTGTAGTGAAAATTATTAAATGCTGCCCTGGCTGGTGTGGCTCAGTGAGCTGAGTGCCAGCCTGCGAACAAACCAGGGGGTCACTGGTTTGATTCCCAGTCAGGGCACATGCCTGGGTTGTGGGCCAGGTCCCCAGGGGGGTCATGCAAGAGACAATGGTGTATTGATGTTTCTCCCTCTCCCCTTCCCCTCTCTCTAAAAATAAATATCTGTTTTAAGTGCTGATTAAAGAAATTAAAGGAGCCCTAAGTGAAATTTTATTTTGTTAATGGATTGAAAAACTTAAGACAGCAAAGTGTTAATACTCTCGTAAACTGTTCTACAGGTTTAATGCAATTCCTATCAAAATCCCAGCAAAGTTTTTTGTAGACATAGCCAAGCTTATTCTAACGTTTTATGTGGAAAGAGAAAAGCCCTAAAATAGCGAAAACAATCAACAAAGAAGAATAAAGTAGAGAAATCACTTTCCAGTGTTAAGGCTTACTACATAGGTGCTGGCAGAGGGGAAGATAGCTAGATCAATGGAATAGAATAGAAAACCTGGATATAGATTGACAGGAATATACCCAGTTAATTATTTACAAAGAGCCAAAGGCAGTTCAGTGCAAGAGGAATTGTCTTTTCAACAAATGGTGCAGAAACAATTGGACATCCATCAGCAAAAAAGAATCTAGACCTAAACTTTTTACACCTTAAAAAGTCAAAATGGATCGTGAATTTAATCAAATACAAAACATTAAAACTTTCAGAGAAGAGCTTAAAGAAAAATCTTCAGGATTTAGGACTTGCCAAGTTCTTAGACTTCCCACCAAAGTCACAAAAGGAAAAAAATGGATGAATTGGATTTTATCAAAGTGAAAACTCTTAATTTGCAAAAGACCTAGTTAAAAGGATGGAAAGACAAATAATTAGCTTCAAATATTTACAAGTTATATAGCAAAGGCCTTACATTAGAACATATAAAGAACAAATTTTTATTTTAAATATCCAAACAGAAAATCTGCAAAAGATACATTTCACCAAAGAGGTTGTATCAGTCACAAACACATACAAAGGTGTTCAACATCATTGGTTATTAGAGAAATGCAGATTAAAATCACAGATATCACTGCACAACTTCCAGAATGGCTAAGATGAAAAGTACTGATTATACTAAATGCTGGCAAGGATGTGGATAGATGATTACTCCTACATGGCTGGTGGGAATGTAAAATAGCACAGCCACTCAGAAATCGTTTGACACATCCTTTCAGAAAATGGACTTACACATGAACCAGCACTTCCACTGCAGGGCATTTATTCCACAGAAATGAAGACATTTTTACACAAGAACTCGTACATGGATATTCACGACAGCTTTATTTGTAATAGTCCTAAACTGGAGACTGCTGAAATACTCTTCAGGGGTAAATGGTTGAACTGCGGTACATCCACACTGTGAAACACTATTCAACAGTAAGAACCAAACTATTGATGTACACAGATCTTGTACACATCATTTCCCTAGGCTCATCCCTAGGCTGTATCCCTAGGATGAGCCTAGGGAAATATGCTGAGTGAAAAATCAATCTCAAAAGGATACACCACATGATTATGAAATCATGGCATAATGGTTATAAAGATGGAGAACAAATTATCAATAGGGATTAAGAATGGGAGAAAGGATGGGTGTAGCTCTAAAAGGGGTAATGTGAGAAGTCAAGATAGTACAGTTGAGTATCTTGATCATGGTGGTGGTTATGCAAGGCTACAGATAATAAAATTGCATAGTGCTATATAAACACAAGTGAGTGCACTTACAACTGGTGAAATAAGGCTTTATGAGGACTTCTGGCCAAGATGGAGGCATAGGTAGACACACTTTGCCTCCTTGCACAACCAAAAGAAGGACAATTACAAATTTAAAAACAGAAAATAATCAGAACTGACAGAAAATTGACCTATATGGAAGTCCAAGGAGTTAAAGAAGAAACATTCGGACAGGTAGGAGGGGCGGAGACAGGCATCCAGGGCAGAGAGGGTGCATGGTAAGGCAGCTGGAGGACTGGAGTGGGCAAGACAGAGGCTGGCGGACTGGGTGGTCTCACAATTGCATGTGGCTAAACCGAGAGGGAACAATGGGGAGTGAGACCGTGCAACCCAGGGTTCCAGTATAGGGAAATAAAGCCTCAAAACCTCTGGCAGTAAAAACCTGTAGGGGTTGCAGCGGTAGGAGAAACTCCCAGCCTCACAGGAGAGTTCATTGGAGAGACCCACAGGGTGTGCACAAGCCTACCCACCCAGGAATCAGCACCAGAAAGCCCCAATTTGCTGGTGGGTAGTGGACAAAGTGAAAGCCTGTGGAGAGCTGAACAAGGAGCATTGTTCCCTCTCTGACCCTCCCCCACATACAGCACCCAAATGCAGCCACGTGGGTTGCTCCTGCCCTGGCAAATATCTAAGGCTCTGCCCCTTATAACGTAACAGCTGCACCAAGACCAAAAATACAACCCTAATGAAGGAACAGATCAAAGCTCCAAAAATAGAACTAAGCTATGAAGAGATAGCCAACCTATCAGATGCAGAGTTCAAACACTGGTAATCGGGATGCTCACAGAAATGGTTGAATATGGTTGCAAAATGGAGGAAAAAGTGAAGGCTATGAAAAGTGAAATGAAGAGAAATGTACAGGGAACCAAGAGTGAAGGGAAAGAAAATGGGACTCAAATCAATGATTTGGAGCGGAAAGAAACATTCAACCAGAATGGAATGAAGAAATGAGAATTCAAAAAAATGAGGAGAGGCTTAGGAACTTCCCAGACAACTTTAAATGTTTCAATATCTGAATCAGGGTGCCAGAAGAAGAGCAAAAATTGAAAACTTGTTTGAAAATACAATGAAGGAGAACTTCCCCAATCTAGCAAAGGAAATAGACTTCCAGGAAGCCCAGAGAGTCCCAAACAAGTTGAACCCAAGGAAGCACACAGAAAGGCACATCATATTTAAATTACCCAAGATTGAGGATAAGGAGAAAATCTTTAGCAAGAGGAAAGGAGACAGTTGCCTACAAAGGAGCTGATTTCTTAAACCTTACAAGCAAGAAGGGACTGGAAAGAAGTATTCAAAGTCATGAAAGGCAAGGACCTACATCCAAGATTACTCTCTCCAGCAAAGCTATTATTTGGAATGGAAGGGCAGATAAAGTGCTTCCCAGATAAGTTAAAGGAGTTCATCATCACCAAGCTCTGTTGTATGAAATGTTAAATGGACTTATCTAAGAAAAAGAAGATAAAAAATATGAACAGTAAAATGGCAACAAACACAACTATCAACAACTGAACCTAAAAATAAAAAAAGCAAAAAGACACTAAGCAAACAACTAGAACATGAACAGAATCACAGAAATGAAGATCCCATGGAGGGTTTTCTCTGGGACAGGGAGGGGGAGAATGGGGGAAAAGGCACAAGTAGTAAGAAGTATAAATGGTAGGTAGAAAATAGGGGAAAGTTAAGAATAGTATAGGAAATGGAGAAGCCAAAGAACTTACATGTATGAGTTCATGACCCATGGACATGAACTAAGGGGGGAATGGGGGGGGCAGAGCATAGGGGAAAAAGGGAGGGGGGGAATGGGAGAACCGTAATAGCATAATCAATAAAATATATTTTTAAAAAAGCTTTAAGTTGTACTAATGTCATGTGTTGATTTTGATATAGTTCTATAGTTGTTTGAAATGTTAGCATTGGGGGAAGGATACATAGGACTCTCCTGTACATTTGTAATTTCCTGTGGATCTATGATTATTTCAAAATGATGCTTCAAAATTCGGATTCTGGGGTTGTGTTGGTCATATAGTCCATGAGTACATGGATAACCGCTTTGCTAGGAAAGAATAGGACACAATTTGTAGTGTGCATTGTTATCACCAGTGACATCACAAAATGAAATGCAGGTAGAAGGCAGGAATTGGAAAATCAAGAATTTGTGGCACTTAAGTCACTATGACAATAATAGTGATTACAAAGCATTTTTTATTTCTTACTGTCCCAGTAAGCATATTTAGTTGAAAGAAATACAAGTTGAGTATGTAATGAATATAGGCACAGAGAATCAGAGGTCTCTATGGCAGCTTTGAAGGATTCAAGGTAAGGGTGAGGAGCCCCTGACTGACACACTCCCCTGGGATATGCGTATCCCACTCGGCAGCTAGTCAACTATATTTAACTGCTCCCAACATGGAGGGTACAGTGCTTTGGACTCAACAGGGAAATATACATGTTCTGCAATGGATTTGCCTTCCCTGAATTCAGGGCTTCTGATAGTACCACCATTTGTGGACTTATGGATGGACTTACCCATCACCATGGGATAGCACCCAACGTCACTTTGACCAAGGAGGTGGAAGTTATACCGTGTGTTCCATCACCCAGAAGCAGCTGGCTTGATAGGTAATGACCTGCTAAAGACTAGTTACGGCATAAATTGGAGACAACATCTTGAGATGTGTGCGTATTGATCTACAGATGCTTTATATGCCTTAGAGGCCCGTATGTGGTACCATCTCCCCCGTAGCCAGAATTCATGGATTTGGGAACCAAGGAGTACAGGTGGGAGTGCTTTCTCTCACTATCACACTGACTAACCCACCTGAAGAATTTTTACTTCTTATCTCTGTGACCTTGACCTCAGTCTTTCGGAAGTCCAAGTGCTCAAGAGAAATAAGGGTACAACTCTAATGACTTGGCATCTGAGACCGCCCCCTTCCCTTTTGCGGTTCCTTATGCTATTGAACCAACAGGAAGAGAAGGAGGCAGTTGTACAATGGGATGACTGGTCTTGCTTAAGGGGAAAACTTGAATTGCTGCTGCACAGTGGGGGTGAGAAGGACCATATATGGAAGGCAGAAGATTCATGGGCGTGCCCTACGACTTTTGCCTAGTAGTCCTTGTCAATGGAAAACTGTGCCAATTTGATAAAGACAAGACCAGCAAGAACTCAGATCTGCCCAGACTTCGTGCTGTCGGAGGGAAAGAGGAGGACGGAATGAGTAAGCAGTAGGAAAATTCAGCTGTGATCATCAACAAAAGCCTCGTCACTGGATACAGACGTTGGGACAGTAGCAGTCATTTGGAATGCTTTTTTTAATCCTTCCCCCCATTGTCTTACATGCTGAGAGTAACAAACTGAGGATACTCTGAAAAGTACCCAATTCTAAAACTACTGAGAGGCTTGAATGAATGTGAGTAAAGATTGACCTCAGAGCCTAGGTTTGAAGGGGGTCACCTTGAAGCGGAAGGTGTTCCTAAATGTTGGTGTGAATAGGATCTGATTTCTGGACCTGACGCTGGGCGTTGATTGGGCGAAAAGAGGAGCAGTAGTGAAGTACTGAGGCTCCGGGTAGGAAAGCGCTAGCATGCTTTGTCCTGTTGTCTCAGCAGGACCTTTGGCTCAGTCCTGTTTTTCTCAAGAAGTCGTCTTCACCTGATTCCGTAGAAAGAAGGCTCTTGGAAAGGGTGGGGATTTGTCAGGGTCAAGGAATTAAGTGGGTTTCCTGGGCATGGGAGAGCCTGGTTAATAGAGCATGTTGTGGGAATCACAGGTCGTGGGTCTTGAAAACCGGTCATCCCCATGGCCAGCATCCATCCTGAGGATGGCTCTGTCAGGCTTCCTTTCTGCACTTGCTTCTCCAGCCAGTTCTTGTTGGTCAGGGTTAGACTCCATATAGCAGGCCCCTTCTTTCTCACTTCAGCTTCTGAGAGATGGGATTGTCCCTAAGATAAGTCAAAACATTACCAGAAGCTTGTCTTTGAGCTGGTGTAACTCCCCCCAGTGCCCAGAGAGCGGAGTCTCTCATCACCACCTCGGCTGGCCTTTAGGATCCTCATCTCCATTTCTTCTGATCCTTCAACACGCCTAGAGCCTTCCTTGCGCGACGATTTCCACGCAGAGGGATATTTGCTGGATCTGCAGGGCTCTCCTGCCTTCTGGCCATTACGCTTCTTTGAACAAGGAGTCTCTCTCGTCATTTTGGGGGGATTTGTATAAATACCCCTTCTGTTAAATCTCAAATGCTGCTGCTATCGTCTGAATGTTTGCGGCCCCTCGGATTCATACGTTGAAATCCAGCCCCTAAAGGCGGTAGTATTAGCAGGTAGGGCCTTTGGGAGGTGCTGAGGCCGCGAGGTTGGAAGCCTCATGAGCGGGTTAGCGCCCTATAAAAGGCCCCGGAGACGGTCCTGCCGCCTTCCGTCCTGTGAGCACGCAAGTTGAGGTCTGCGGCCTGGAAGGGAGACCTCGCTCGACCCTGCCGGCACCCTGATCTCAGACGTCCAGCCTCCGGGACCACGGGGAGTAAATTTCTGTTGTTTGTCCACCGCACGGTCTACATTATTCTGTTCCAGCAGCCTGAACGTTCTCAGGTCACAACATTTTTACAGATAGCAGAGACCATAAATACTTGCGGCTTTATTTCTAAAGTTTTGATTCTATGATGTACTCATTACAGATGTCAATAATAACAATATTATACTAACAATAACATCTAATATCTGTTGAATGCTCACTGTGTGCCAGGCAAATATAATGTATGTAAAGCGCTATTGGTGAGATCTCTCCAGCGAAACGGAACCAGTAGGATACATACAAATACATAGGTTCATTACACGGAATCGGCTCTTGTGATTACGGAGGCTGAGAAATCCCGCGGTCCCCGTGTGCAAGCCGGACACCTGGAAGAGCTGGTGGTGTAGCCCCCGTCCCTACCCAAAGGCCTGAGAACCAGGGCAGGTGGGGTGGAGTGGAGCAAGAGGTCGCTCACTGATGGTGTGAGTGCTGGTCTGAGTCCCAAGGTCCAAGAACCAGGAGCACCGGTAGTGTCTGAGGGCAGGAGGAGAGGGATGGATGTCCCAGCTCAAGCAGAAGGCAACCCCCCCTTCCTCTGCCTCGTTCTTCTACTCAGTCTACTCAGCCCGTCAGGAGACTGGATAGTGCCCACCTGCACTGGTGAGGGTGATTTTTATTCAATCTACTGATTCAAATGCTAACCTCTTTTAGAAACACCCTCACAGACACACCCAGAAATAGTATTTCACCAGCTGTCTGGGTACGTCTTAGCTCAGTCAAGTTGACATAGAGTTCACCATCAAAAGCACGTATTCTGGGAGGAAGATATTATTGTCCCCACTTTACAGATAAGAAAACTGAGGCACAGGAAGGTAAGGTGACTTGCCCCAGGCCATACAGCTAGTGGGTGAAGAGAACTAAGGGTTGAGTCCGGGTTGTCCAGCTCCAGAGTCTTCCTTTTACACTGCTGCTGTTGTTCTTGTCTTGCCCTACTGGTTTTACAGTTTTTAGCTGAAGTTATCTCCCTCACCTTCTTCCCAGTCCTCTCAACTGTCTTTTTCCACTTAAAGCCAATTTCCAGACAAACAGTCTTCTCAGCCCGTGTTGAAATGTACTCCATCTGAATTCAAGGGTGTATTCATCTGACTTTTTAGATTACTATCCAGAGAGCCAAAGCCTGTTCTCTGGCAACACCTAGGTCGGTGGTTCTTGGTCTTTGATCTGCATAAGAATAACTGGGGAACTTTTAAAAGCCGGATTCTTGGGCCCTTAGTGGAGATTTTGACTGAGTAGATCTAGGAGTGCGGGGAAACTAGGTGTCTCCATTTTTTTATGGGAAGATTCCGATGCAGGAGACCTGGTTGGCCACACTTGAAGAAACACTAGGTCAAATATTCGTTTCTTTTGATTCCCTTTCATTTCCAACGTGTCAGCCTTCGGCCAAGGAAGAAACGGGAAATGCCACCAGTTTGGTGCCCTATTCACTGATGGAAATACTCTCTTAGGCCTTTCTGGCGGAGCCTCCCCTGACTGGACAGGAGCCCTTCGGTAGGTGAGTTTCAGAAAGCACTGGCTCATCTCTGCCCCGAGTCACCACCGCGGGGACCTCTGGGACTCGCTCCCCGTCATCTGCATCAGCTCAGCCTCAGCCCTTATTCTGCACGACCCCCCCCCCCTTCCCCACCACCACCACCACCAGGACCCAGCTCTTCCCCTGCTGGGGCAGGGGACAGGTTTCCTTACATTTGCTAAGACTGACGCATCCTGGGATGTTGTGACCTCTTTCAGAGAAGTTGAGATAACCTCACTTTAGAAAAAGTTTAATTCCTGTTCTGCCCTTGGCTCCGTTGCCTCAGGTTGGATCCTCCTGCGCCCTCAGAAGTGCAAGCTTGCTCTCCCTCCTGTTCTTCCCACGCTGCGCTCGCGCACGCTCGCTTTTCACCATCATGCGTGTAGACTCCACACGTTCTGGAATTAATTCAAAAGGAGGCCGGTGCCGCGGAAGGACTTGCGCGCCTCAGTCCCAGAGCACGTCACCGCGCACTGCACCAGGGAGGCTGCTCTGCACTCCCTGCTCGGAGGGGGCGCTGCAGGCCGGGGGAGCTGCAGGCCGGGGGAGCGCCGCCTCTCCATTCTGAGCGCACTCTTGTTTGCTGTATCAGCAGCCTGGCCTGAATGGATAAAAAGAAATACTTTTCTATTATTGAACGTTTACTGAGTGTCCATTGCGGTGGGGGCTCGGGAAGGCCCCTCCGTGTGAGGGGAGACTCGGACACGGACTGCCAAGGCTTTTTCTTCCCAGGGGAAGCGGAGGAGCCCAGAGTGTGTGACCAGGGACTGTGGGGCTTTCCCGGACGGCTTCACAGAGGTCTGTGTGCAGAGAGCAGAAGAGTCATGGCGTGCGTTCGGATGATCTCTCCTGCTAAACATCTGGTGCTGCTGCTTTTTTCTACTTTCTATCGGAAAATGGTGTCACAACCTGTCGCTTGGCTTCTCGGTGAGATGGGAGAGCTGACCCCCCTTTTCTGCCCTTGTCAACGATGGTCTGGCTCTGCTGTCGAAGCTCGAGATACTAGTTTCCTGTTGCTGTTCTAACCAGTGGTCGCAACTGTGGCAGTTAACACAACGAATGCATGTATTCTTTTGCAGCTCTGGAGCCCACCAGTCCAAGGTCAAGGTGTCAGCAGGGCCACGGTGCTTTCACCAGAGGCTTTGGGGGACAGTCCGTTCCGTGCTTCTTTTAGTTTCTGGTGGCGGCCTGGCATTCCTTGCCCTGGGACCCCCCTCGCTCAGTCTCGGCCTCCAGCTTCACTTTGCTGCCTCCTCTGCCTGTCGAGCTTCCCGCTGCCTCTGTCTTGCAAAGAGGCACGTGATTGCATTCAGGGCCCAATGGGATAATCCGGGATAAATGCCTCCTCTCTGGATCCGTAACTTCATCACGTGTTTTGCCTTATAGAGTGATATTCACAGGTTCCGGGGACTAGGGAATGAATGTATCTTTTGGAGGGATTTTTCTGACGACCACACTTGACTGTGGGAAGTAGGTACCCTGTGTTGTCAGCCCCAAAAGTCAAGCTAGACAAGCCAACCCCCATGGCCCTGGACGATCCAGAAAATTAAAGAATCTCACTTTTAGCAGAGGGCAGAGAAGGAGTAAACATTTTGGCATTTGATAGAAAATTAAGGATGAATAAAATATGTTCACCAGCTTCTGTATCCTGATGTACTGTAATTTCTTACTGGCTATGATCAAACAAAAATCTTATCTAGCCCTGAGAAGAGGCACCCCCTGATTTTGGAAGACCCTTAAATAGAGCTTTGCATGCATTTTATTTTCCTTGTATCCTCACCACAGACTGATTATATTCGTCTTACAGGTGAGGAAACCAAGGCTCAGAGATGCTAAATCTGCCAGTGGCCACACGTAGCTGGGATTCAATACAGTGACCATCCCCACTTCCTACCCCGGCACACCCTAGCCCACCAGAGTCCTCTGCCCAGACACAGGCCATGTGGTCCCAGAAGCCCTTGATTCCAATAACATTTCTGTAAATTGCCAGAGTTGGAAAGTGCTCTACTTACTTCTTTTCTTCCCCGGGGGAGAAATCAAACTGTAACTTGAGAGAGTTTTAGGAATTGAACAAACTCAGCTGGTAAATGCAGGTAAATCGAAGCAAATCTAGATAAATTTAGGTAAGTCCTCATATAGCCTGAGGGTGAGGCAGGGAGTATTTACAAGACAACAAAGGTAGAAGCCATAAGGGCAAGGACTAACGAATTCAACTCCCTGAAGATACGTATCTTCTGCTCGCCGGCTAGGCTATCGACAGAGTGGAACTCATCGTTAGGGCCTTCCTGGGTGGAAGCTGACTGACCGACTTCCTGCTCAGTGCCTCCAGCTAGAGGTCCTGACTCAGACACGGCTGTGATCTAGGAGGGCCGGCCTGCATCCCTCAGCGTTCACTTCCTACCTGTGCACATGCACGTACATGCACGTACATCGCAGCCCCGCTGGTTAATCTCTCCTGATGCCCCAAGTAGAAGGTGGGCCTGGCCCGTAAAAACTCCCCCCACAGCAACACACACACATCCCACCTTGTCCTCCGAGGAGATTTCTGGGTTACCGCAAAGCTCTTCATACCCTCCACTCCTCTCCTGGTCTGATCCCAACCATAACTCCGAGAGAGAGAGAAGGTAGGCAGGAATATAAGACACTGGTGATGATTAATGCATCTTGAATGTCATGGCTGAGGTTCTTTTACAGTAAAAAAATCTACGTTTCAGGTTGCCCTAAGCAAAATGTGAAGGATTCTCTAGAAAGACACCGTATGTCAGTTGGATTCTTGGCTGTTAGCAACAGCAGCCAAGCCTTGCATCTAAGGCAAGAGAGGACTACAAGACGGCTTCGGGGGCTCACACAGTGTGGGGAGCTGGCAGCCTTGTGGAGGAAATGGACAGGACCCAGGGTGGCAGGAGCCACAACTGCGATTCTGTGTCCCACGGCAGGAGTAGGTGGGTCACTGGCTGTCCCTGCAGCTGCCACATCTTACTTCCTGAAGCTCCTTAAGGGCTTACTTCAAACCCTGGGAGACTGACCAGCTGACTGGGTCTGGGCCATGCTGCACAGTGACAGGGAGAGGGAGGCCTGGCTCTTGAAGTTTCCAGAGAGAGGGGCAGTCACTTCTGTTCCCTAAGACCACTCATGAGGATTTGGGAGAAGGTGTTTGACAAGAGAAAGGTAGAAAGCTGAGAGCCCCTCATGACAACCACCTCAAAGGCCGTTTCTCAGAATTCGTGGTCAGAGAGACTCATCAGGAATGGGATCCAACAACAACCTTTCTCTCTCTGTTCCTTCCACCTCACCTCCCGCTTATGATCTCTTTCTCTCTGATTGCAGAACTTTCTCCATGTGGCCATGCATGTCCCCCTTTCCGAGCTGCCAGTTTTATTCATCCCAGCCCAGCCAGACACTGAGGCTAGCGTCTCTCAGTCTCAACCCCGGGTTCTGGGGAGAGATCATCACGTTGGTTCGGCCTGGGTCGGATGTCTTTTCCTGTTGCCAGGGGCTCTTCTCAGAGAACATAGTCCTTCTAAATAGAGAAGATACCCCAAACATCTCCTACACAGGGAGGAATGCAGTCAGGGGGCACTCTCACTGGGGCTCATTTCTGTACACGGGGCTCGGTGCACGAATAGTTTGAAGAGCACCTGTTGTGTGGATAACGGATGCAGAGGAGTTGTGAGGGGATGTTTAACCTACAGAGAAGGCTGGTTCTTTTCAAACCGCTTTCGTCCCACCGTATTTGCAAGCAGCCAGGTGCTTCTTAGATCTAACTTTAGCCCCACCTTGGCGCAGGTTCATGTTACTTTATGCATCTGAATAGAGCCAAACTGTACTTCTTCAAAAACAGACCATAGCAGGGGCTTTCCCTGGATCAACAGAGCCTTGCCTTCGCAATGAAATGAAATTTTACTCCCTACTTGGTATGCTTCTCTAAAACTTGACTCTGACAAACTCCCACCACATACAAAGCACCCTGTAAATCTTGGTTTTAAAGGAATGAGTGAATAAACCAACAGTTAATCCAAGCCGGGTTTTTCTTTTTCTCCAGCAATATACTGGCCAAGTGAGCAGCAAGACAGCTGACCTAGTCCAGCTGCGCTGAGAACGCCCCTCTCACTTCCTCTGGCTTCCCTAGCTCCATCCCCACTCTCACCGCCGCGGGCGCCGCGGGCCACGCACCATCGTGTTTCACGACACTTTGCTGTAACTTCTAACCGGTCTCTTCATCTCCACTGTGGCCCCTTGCCCTTCATTCTCCAAAAAGCAGCCAGAGGGAGCTTTTGAAAAGTAGATCAGATCTTCTTGTTATTCCCTGGACTTAGCAGGCCTTAGGCCGCTTCCCACAGGCCCCGATGGTCCTCCACAGCCTTACCTCCTCCAGCCCTGCGCCCGTCCTCCAGCCCTGCGCCCGTGCAGCCTGTGCTCAGGTCCCCTTGTCCTTTCTCTTCTCACCCTTCCCAGGGCCGTGGCCCGGAGCGCCCTCGTCCCTCTCTCTAGGACACGCTGGTCCTCTGCCCCCGCCTGGGTCTTGTCCAATGAACTCCTCATCGGCTTTCAGATCTCGTTTCAAATAGCCTTCACTGCCCCGGGGTCCCTGCCATCTGCTCTCACGCCCACCCATTTCTTACACGTACAGATTTGTAATGGCCTGGGATTGGCTTGATCATTTCGTAAGTATCAGTTTCCTCCACTGAAGGGGAAAGTTCTTAAAGCGCCATCACGGAATACCACAGACTGGGCAACTTAAACAATAGAAATTTATTTTGTCGCTGTTCTGGAGGCTAGAAATTCAAGATCACGTGGTTGGCCGGCAGCTTTGGTTTCTCGTGAGGCTTCTCTCCTTGGTTTGCAGACAGCTGTCTTCTCGAGACCCTGTCCCCATGTGGTCTTTCCTCTGTGTGGGCACAGCCCTGCTGTCTCTTTGTCCAGACTTCCTCGTCCTAGAACACTCATTGGATTGGATTAGAACCCACTCTAACAGCCTTATTTTAACTTAATCACCTCTTTAAAGGCCCTACCTTTAAATATAGTCACATTCCTAACCAGGGATCAGGGCTGCAATGTCTGGATTTCAGCAGGACACAATTCCGTACGGGCCGAATCGTGTCAGGGACTGTGTTACTTGTGCCCACCGTTGTGTTCCCTGGACTTACTCCCTTCCAGGCTGACGCTGGGCATGTTGTAGGACAGGATACATACCTGCCAAGCGAGTGATGGAATTTACTCCTCCCTCATCATACATTGTGCTAGAGGCAAATGAAAGAGGAGGCACCAATTGCAATAGGAGAACCATACGTGGCCACAGGAAATGTTTGCTATCCTGATCTTAAAATTATAGGCCCTTGGGGGAGTGTTGCTCCCTCTTAGTACCTCCTCATGGGGCCAAAGCAGCCCCCTGTCAGCAGCTGACCCTTCCTGCCCTGGGTGCTTGTGCTGACAGCTGCGAACCCACCTGTGTAGCCCTCTTTAGAAGGTGAGTCACCCTGTTGCTGGGAGCGCCCATGTATCTACACAGCTCTGGAAAGCGGTGTAGCAATAGGTACTAGGACCTAAAAAAAGGCACGTCCTTTTCCAAGGCTTGGAATCCAATCTGAGGAACTAGTAGAGGGGGACTGAAATGGGTTTCGATCCCAGTTTTTATCTAAAAAATTATTTCTCACTAATATGACAGTGAGAAACTGGGAAGAACCTAAATGTGTAATGCTCAGAGAAAGCTTTGTAAATCTAGTACATTCATAGGATGGAAAATTATGTAGCTATTGAAAAAATGTTTATGAAGAATTTTTAACAATGCAAAAAATGGCACATGAAAGAGAAGATCTCAGATATATGATACTGTAATTAACATGCATATATATATATATATATATATATATATACACATACATTCAGAGGGAAAAGTCTGGTTTGATAAATATCCAAATGCAAGTTCTATTTTTTCCTAGACTCAGAGATTTCTTTCTTACATGCTTTTTGTTTCAAAAGTAGCAGCTGTTGCTTTTACAATCATAAAAGAGGGGGCAAAATTTTAAAGGCGGCCGACGCTTCTTGTCAATGAAATTCCTCAGGCTGCGCTTCTCCTGGGGAAGGCGCCTGCCGAGCGCCTGCTCCTCCGCCTGTCCTCGGGACGCCGCTTCCCCCGCAGGGCAGTCTGGCTGGCTCCGCGGGATTGTGCTGGAATCCCTGGGCGGGAGGAGGCGACCCGCTCGCTCCGCTCAAGGCCGGAGGTGGAAGGTCAGGGGCGGGGCCGAGCGTCACTCCAGTCCTGGAGAGGAATCTGCCCTGAAAGGGGCGCCCGGAGCTCTGGTCTGGTCCCGGGCCACCACGGCCGCCGCCCAGTCCGCTGTTCCACCGCCAGGTGCAAAATGCCTTGTCATTGGGAGAGTCTGCGGCCGGAGCATTGAATTACAGCCCAGCCGAGCCTGGGTAGGGTGGCGAAGGTGGAGGATGAGCGGAAGCCCCTGTTCTCCGAGGGCGCGCTGACCAGCCTGGTAAGCGCAGCGGGGCGGAGACCGAAGGTGGCCCCCGGGAGCCTCCCGGGGCCGGCCAGTTCTTCTGGAGGACCAGCAGATCTGAGAAGCGAGCCGGTGATCCGAACCCGCCTCCCCCTGCCAGCCCTCTCCCGCGACGGGACCCAAGAGCTGCAACTCGGCCAGCCGCGACCTTACCCAGCCCTGTCCCCGCCCTTGGGCGCACAGGGCCCTGACTCGCGCCGGTCATGCTGAGGGTCTTCATCCTCTACGCCGAGAATGTCCACACCCCAGACACGGACATCAGCGATGCCTACTGCTCCGCAGTGTTTGCAGGTAGGAGGGGCCTGCGATCCCCGCGGGGCGGGGAGCGTGGGGGTCAGTTAGGGGACAGCGCGGCTCTCCATCGCGGGGAGCTCCGGGATGCTGGAGACAAGACTCAACGCCGCGGCCAGGCTCACTTCGAGGGTTGCAAAGACAGACGTCCTCGGGCAGGGCCGACTCTAAGGAAAACTGAGGCAAGGAGGCAGAGGTGACCTGAGCAGCGCTTCTCGGAGCCGGGGTTGGGGCTAAGGTGGGCCTGGAAGGCGGAGCCAGCATCTCTCTGCACGGAGGGGATCTCGAAACAGGGGTCTTCCCCTGTTACCAGCGGCAAAGCACTGTGCCGCGCGGCTCCCCAGCCCTCCCGGGAAGGCTGGGCCCCGGGCCTATTTATAACCTAGCTCTGGTCTCGCGGTGCCTTCGCTCCCTGTCCCAGGGGAGGCTGGTAGGCAGGGAGCCATTGAGGGCAGAGGCACCGCCCACCAGTCCAGGGGTCCTGCCCTGGCTTTGGGCACAGGATGGGGGAAATCTAGCAGCTGGAACAGCTGTCATTAGTACCAACCTCTACGAACTTTCTCCTACCCCAAAACTGGAGCATGTGTGTGTGTGTGTGGGGGGGGGTGATATTTGGGGGTGGTATCTCCATCATCAGACGGGCTTCCTGGAGCAGGAGCCTGCTCCCCCCATCAGATTGGGATCTCCCACAGGATGATCTCCACATGGTTGTGAGGACTTGCCCTTCAGGAGGTGAAGGCTGGACCCTCTCTGCTTAGCCTAGACCCCTTCAGGGCCAAGCCAGAGCGGGGGGCTACACAGCGTGGGGTCTTTGGGTTTGGAGCCGTACTGTAGGAGAAGGACCCGGGGCAAGAGTGTGGGAGCTGTGTCTCCACCCACCCTGTGCGTTCCGCTGGGCCTTTGTCACCGTCGTTCCCCTTTTCCCTGGAGATCTGGTTACATCCCTGGCCTCTGGAAATCATAGCATGAGCTGGTCCCTGGTCACCCAGCAGAACCTCTCGTTCAGTTTCGTCAACCCTTAGACCTACCTGTCCCCAGAGGCCTGTGTGCACATACGCTCCCAGAAGCAGGCGCATCTGGGAGTGCACGCGACATCTGTGGTGTTCCAAGGAGCAGACACTCAGAGAACGCAGAGTGTGTTCACAAGTAGCACACACAGAAGTGCTGTGATGGGTGCACACGAACACACACTCCTGGATGTCCGATTTGGGGCTTCTCCAGGAGTCACCGAATGGGCTGGAGGAGTGACAGAGGGGGCGCCAGAGGTGACACTCCAGCTGTGCTCTGCCCTGACGTTCAGCTTTGACCTGTTCTCCACCAGTTTCCCAAAGTTGCCTCTGGAAACAACCTTCAGCAAGATGTTTCCAGGGGAAGGATGAGGAAAGGAATTGGCGGGGGTGCGCCGCACTTCCTCCGATTTCTCAGCTCTGGACAGGCCAGGCCAGTGGTTCGCCTGCATGTGCTAAGCTAGCAGCCTGGCTGAGGGCCCTGGGCTCCACGCTGTACAGCTCCAGGGAGCACTGTTTACACTGAAAATATCCCTGTGCCTCAGGGGAGGGGGGTACTCTCAGGCTGTGCATTAAGCAGCTGCCCGTCCCTCCAGCACTGCCCCCCATCACCATCCCCCAGGCCAAGGGCTGAGCAGGCTTTGTTTGGAACAGCACCCTCTGGAGCTGCCAGGTGCTCAAATGACCCTGACAAGGACCATCTTAGAGCCCCTGCCTCTATTTTTGGGGGTCCGGTCTCCTTTGGTGTCCAGATTTTCCTTCACCTTCCCTGATCACACACCCCGTCCTGCAGCCTGCCAGTCCCCACCTCCCAGGACACACACGTACCTCACGCTTTATGGTCCCCCTGCCCAGTCCAGGTTCAGAGCCCTAGCAGGAGAGAGGATGAATAATGAATGGGGGAGTACTTTCTAACCCCAGAAGTACTTCACTCACAGGAAGTATTGCTGGTGCAGCTTCTCTTTTGTCATTATTTCAGCCTCCAGGGCCGTCTGTGGAACAGTCTCCCCATCATCTACACATGTCCCTCCCCTACATCTGCCAGTCTGAGACCCTGCGCTCCTTGGCTCCTGGGGGTGGGCTCCCCCTTCCCTGGGGAGAAAGGAAGTTCTTTGTGCTGTGAGTGCTCCCAGCCTGGGAAGGGGGCTGGCTGGAACCCCGACTCGCAGCCGTCACAGTCATTGTCAGGCAGTCATGGGGAGTGCAGTCCCTCCATCCCCCAGCCCTGGCCACGTTCCACCTCTTGCACTGGACAAGCTCTTAGCCCATGTCCAAATTTGGCCTCCCTGCGGCATCCAGGCCTGCTAACCCTGCTTCTCCCCGCCAGGGCCAGGCTGGTGAATGAGTACAGGGAGGGCTCTGGTCTCAGGGACACACTGCCCAGAGCATACAGCCTTCTGGGAAGCCCTCCTCACTAGCTGGACCCGATCTGGCCTTCCCAGGTCCTTGAGGCCTGGGCCCATCAAGCCCCTCCTTTGGCTGCCCGGTCATAACATCCCACAGTGACACCTCTTGGCTCCTCCGTGCCTGCCTAAACCCATTTTCTGCTCACAGCAGCTTTGAGAGGCTTATGGACCAAAAGGGGCTACACGCTAGACCTGATGAGCTTGGTTTGAAGCTGACGAGTAAACACATAGAATGGTTTGAACATGAACATTTCTAACCACAAGTGAGCCATGGCAGGTGGTCCCGTCCTAGGCCTGTAGCTTCCTTAAGAAAGGTTAGTCTACCTTAAGCGAACCTGTTTACTGTCTTTTTGCATCTAAGATGACATACCTTTGAAATGTCAGAGTGATCGCCTGTCCACTGCCCCTCAGGGCACAAGCACAGAGACCACAGAACCCATTGCTGTTACCTTGTTGCCCACAGACCGTCTCTCTGTGCTGTAAATGTTAAGTATCCTGTACCCACCAATGTGACAGAAGTATGGGTCTCTCCATTTTGCTCTTTAAAAATATATTTACTTATCGTGGGGGAGCTCCGCCCACAGGGACCCCCGGCCACCACGGATGAGAATAAGTCTACCAAGACATGATCTGCTTGGGGAGGAAAGGTGGCTGATCTCTCAAAGGAGAAGGGCCAAGAGCCTGTTCCTCAGTGGGCTTTTATTAGGTTCATTTTGCATAGGAATACAGGTAAAGTTCATTAATCATTGTCAGGCAGTAAGGATCAAACAATAGATAACGTACAAAGAACTACTAAGGCTTATTCTGAGTCAGGGTATGTTAGCTAAAGAGCTACAAAACTTTGGGAAACAAACTCATTTCCTGCTCGGACACTTATCATTTAATTGAGAGCATTCTTAGCAAAGCAGGTTTCACAGGATTTTCTGTATTCTTTCTTAGGCCTGATCACCCAGGGAACCTGCCCGTTCCAGCCCAGGGCTGCACCTCCCTCCTGCATTGTTTCAGGCTTAAGTCAGGCAGGGGAAGTGAGGCAGCCAAGAGATTAGGAGACTTCTTGCAGACAGAATGAGGACTCAGGCTATGTCAAAGATGAGGGTCTATCACCCCCTTTTGCTATAGTCCCCCAAGTTCTCCCCTGGGGCCTCCCCATGATAATGCCTGTCTTAGGTCATTCCCCCCTTGGGGAATCTTACCCATCATTGGCTAACTGATCAAGCATTGGGGGCCAGTTATGGATGAAGTAAAAGGAGCAGAAGCGGTGCCCCTGCCGGGGAGATAAGCTTTGTCTCCTGAGTGGCTTATGGTCCGAAGGTCGCTCACAGACTTAGCCATGGGGGGGTTACAGCTCCTGAAACCAGGCAGGGTTGTTCCCAACAACTTATTTATTGATTTTAGAGAGCGACAGAGAGAAGCAAGGGGCGGGGGGAGAGAGAAGCATTGCTTTTGTTGTTCTACCCATCTGCGCATTCATTGCTTGCTTCTCGTATGTGCCCTGACCGGTTATCGAACCTGCAACTTTGTTATATTAGGAAGATGTTCTAATCAACTGAGCTACCCAGCCAGGGCTCTCCATTTTATTCTTTATCCAGTCCTAGAGAACCTCCACCCCACTTTGCTTTCTTCTGCCTCCCTAATCTACTGCCAGTGAACTTCATGTGACCCTCCTTAGTACTCCTTTGATTCTAATGTATACAGTGGCTGTAAAACTGCCTTTCTCGAGAGCATTTTCACAATCCTTTGAGATTTTGCTTCCCAGCAATTCTTAACAGTTTGGTTCAAATAAACCCTTATAAGACTTTTCTTAAAGCTGGACATTCTTTGTTGACAGGTCAAAGGACAGGGATATTATCCTCCTTTACAGATGAGCAAATAGGCCCAGAGAAGTGCAGGGGTCAGGCTAAGGTCACACAGTGGCTAAAGCAACCCCCTCCCACCCCATTCCCGCTATCAGTCCCTTTGTTGTTATCAGCATCCGTGGCTCACAAATAAGACAGTGCTTTGGAGAGCACGCCCTGTGCTACCCATAGCTGGGCGGACTCGCAGCCAGCACAGGAGAGGGCTGTGCTTGGGGTGCCCAGTGTCGGGGGCGTGCAAGGCTGCGGGGAACACCATTGTAAAACAAATGACCACGGGATGGAGGATTCTGATTTTGAAAATGTATCCATCGCAAGGAGAGAGAATGGGTATTCATTAAGCATAAACAATGTACCATTTTCAGATGCCTTTCTTTCACCCCCCAGGGCAGTCCTGTGAAAGACATATTTAACTGATACTGTGCTTACTAGGTGCTAGGTGCTGTTCTAAATATAACTTATTTACTCTGAGCTATACTGTGTTACAGTTACATTTGTATGAAGTCCTTGTGGGTAGTTGCTTAACCCTCCTAACAGCCATGCATGGCAGCAACTATCATCACCCCCCTTTACAGAGGAGAAAACTGAGGCACAAAGAGGTCGGGTTATACAGCGGTAAGTAGTGGAGCTGGGATGCAAGCCCACACGATCTGGCTCCGGAGTCCTGTCTTTACCGCTCTAGCATGTCCATCAGGTCTTAGCTCTGATTTGCAAGAGGCGAGCAGTAAAAGCAGGCTGGGTCCAGATTTGAATGCAAGTCTGGCTCACACCCTGGCGCCTAGTCTCAGCCCACACTTGCCCGCTCACACCCTGCCGTACACACTCACACACTGTCCGCACTGCCACTCCCTCCCTTCCTCTCCAGGCACGGACACCCTCACGCTGGCTCTCTGGTCTGGAGATGCTTTCTTATCCCAGAGGGGTCTCCGTCCTTCTGCCTGACCCTCGCTGGAGCTCATGGGACTGTTCAGCCACCAGCTACCGTCATGCCAGGCCTGTGGCAGGCCCGTGGTGGTCTCATAAGCTGAGATCAGGATTGTGGGCCACGGGACACTGCGGTGGGCAGCCTGCAGTGGCCATGGCAGTGACCCTGGGGCCTCCAGGAAGGAAGCAGTATAACCGTGGGCCCCGCGCTTAGCCAGCCCAGTGCGAAGGTGGGTGGAGGGGCTCAGGAGTGCAGACAGTGCCAGCCTTCGTCACACTCTGGTGGGACTAGAGCATTAAATGAGAGGGAGAGAAGGCTGGTCGCTGTGAGTACTGACCCTGGACCCAGACTGCCTGAGGTCTTGGATCCCAGCCCTGTTACTTTCCAGCTGTGTGTCTTTGGGCCAGTTACTTAACCACTCTGTGTCTCAGTTTCCTCGATTGTGAAGTGTTGATCGCAATAGCACCTGCTTCAGAATGGTGCCGAAGAATTTGTGTTACTCCGTATACAGCACTTTGAAGAGTGCCCGGCACTTCACACATGTTAACTGTTATTACTATTACATATACTCATTATAATCATTATTATCGTTAATATGTATTGTGTACATATAAGAAATCACTGCACACTTCCAAGGAGGCTTTCACCGTGCTCTTTGCCTGGTCAGCCCTAACATCAGCTCTGTTTGTCCGTCCACTATCCTACCAGACTGGGCACGACGGGCTAAGTGGTGAGTGGGCCCCAGGGACTCTGACCCTGTCTCCTCTGGCTGTCCCTCCTGGGGCAGCCCCTTCTGAGCTGGAGTCTACCTGCTTGATCGCTGCCTGCGGCCCTCCTGTGGTGCTAGGTCTTTGTTGGAACAAGTCTCCCTCCAGTGAGCGGGCCCGTCCGCACACCTTCTCAGTCCCTCTCCTGAGTCCAGGCCGGACTCACTCTCTCTCCTACCTGCATGCCCGTCTCTCTCCTCATGGGTTCACTGGAATGAAGTGTTAGCAGGAAGAGCTCTTACAGCTACTGTACACCTACTGTGCGCCATGCACTGTGCAGGAGGTGCTAGTGTTTGGCTTAATCCTCCCCACGCCTCTGTGAAATATCCTTCTCTTGATTTCACGGAAGGGGAAACAGACTCTGAAAGGTCAAATCACATGCCTCAGGTCACACAGCTGGAAAAGGTCGGCCTGGATGGAAGCCTATGGACTACGGGATGTTTCTTCCTGGATGGCCACATAATCATGGCTGTAGCCAGAACCACTACTTCCTGTGCATTCTACACCCGTGGTGGACACGCAGGCGCCCTTCAGTCCCGCTGGCTGGGTGGACTGGCATTTACACAGGACACATATTGTACAATGAATGTGAGGGGAGACGGCAGAAAGCTGCACTGGATCATCCATACTCCTAGAAGGTTTTGCACTTTGGCAAAGGTGCCCTGAGGGAGTCCTGTAAACTCACATGCCGAGCGTTCAACCCAAGGCCCAGAGCAGGAGGGCACATGAGCAGGAGGGCGAGGTTTGCTTGCTTCTCGGGCACTAACGTCAGGCCTTGGGAAGAAAACAGAGCCCTGAGCCAGAGCAGACCAGCTGGCCCAGCCCCAACAGCGAGAAGTGGCCCTGTTAGAAGTACCCCTTCCTTGACTGTCAGGGAGGTAGGACCCCAAATAATGACAGAAGGAGATAGGAGTCACAAACTCACCTGCCGTGGGAGCCTGGCAGGTGGCGTAGCTAAGATAAGGCCAGAGGGAACAGCACATGCTGGGTGCGTGGTGGCCAGTGGGGTGAGGCGGGGAGGCATGCTTCGCCTGCAGGTGCCAGGTGATCAGTGTTAGGCAGAGAATTTGGGCCCATGTGCCAGCCTCTCTGATTTTTCGAGAGAAGCTAAAATGAAGATGTGTATGGGAACTCCCCTAATGTTTAATCAAAGTACAATATTGTTATAAAACATTGTGTCAGTCAAAGACAGCAGGTCTATAAACTGGGTATGTCCCTGGGGGTCACCGGTGACAGCACCCAAGGCTCCATGTTTCACTGAATCTTGGGGTCCTTGGTCCTAGTCTCTCTGGAAACGGGCCAGTCTTCTGGGCTTGCTGTGCAAGCTCAGCTTAGAAACAGGTCCCCTTCCCCCCCTCGCTGCACAGCACGGCTCCTGAGCTGGCTCTGTCACGTCCGTGGTGGGGCTGGAGTTCTCAGGGCTGCCGGGGATCTGCCCTTCCCTACGGCGTTAGGTGGGATACACACCGGGCTGTTTGTTAGCAAGCCCTGCCTGACGGCGGTCTGACGATCAGTCTCTCTAGCTTATGCGTGGGTGGATGTGTAGGCAGTTCCGACCCACAGTGCTGTCCAGAGCTCCAGGTCCTTCTGTCCTGTTGCTCTGAGGTCCCCATGCTGGCAACGTGCTTGGTGATGGTTCACCATCGCAACCTGCATCGTAGCAAGGGCAGGCGTGCCCCCCCCCCCCCACGTAAGGACACAACCTGCATCCCTTCTGCTCACATCCTACCGATCGGGCACTTGTTATCATGGCCACATCTGGCTCTGAGAAAGGCTGGGAAATTTAGTCTTTCTATTTGGGTGGCTATGTGTCCAGGTAAAACTCTTCTAAGAGGAGAGGACATACAGGAGGCGGACAAGCAGAGGCCTCACACACACTCTGCATGAAAGCTGCATTTCTGATGCAAGCACCCCTGGGAGGAAGCCCCCTCGAGTACCAGGGCCCAGTATGATGTGCCCAAGGGAAGAGTCTGGTCTAACCGGGGCAGAGCCCTGGGTGCTGAGCAAGCAGCCGGGGCAGGAAGCTGGAGGCTGGGACGGACGACAGGCCTCAGGAAGTGTCCAGGAACCAGGACAGCAGCTGCTGCGTTTCTGGTTCACAGAACAGGTGTGTGGAGCCCCTGTTCCTTGGACACAAGCCAGTTGTTTGTCAAAGCCCCTTGGAAGAGTCCCTGGAAATGTTCAGTGTGCTCCCTCAGATTTCCTGCGCTGACTGACAGCTTAGAGCAGGAATAGGGGGCAGGGTGTGGTGCCGCGGGAGAAAGCAGCAAAGCCAGGAATGATTGTGACAGTAAAAAAATACACGCCAAACCCTCATACCCCAAACTCCCCCTAGGGGGCAGTACTATCCTCTTTGAGAACCCCTGGCTCGGCCTCCTCTGGGGTGAAAGGAACTCTGGGAAGCCCAGCACAATGACCACAACACCAAGCCTAGAGGGCCTTCCTGTGCCCTGGAGTGCCTGCCTGCCTGGCTGCCTGGCTGAGATGGCCTTGACTGACTCCACAGTCTAACGAGACAGCAGACAAATAACTACGCCAAGTTATTCCTTATCATTGTGACGGTGCTGAGAGGGAAAAGTGCCGCCGTGCCACCAGCACCGGGAGGATGAAGGAGGCGGGCCCTGTAAGGACAGGGGGGGGGAAGGGGCGTGGTGACAGATGGCCACGAGACTTATCGTGAGGTTTGCACATGGTAAGGTATGCACATGTTGAATGACTGTGTGGTACACCTGAAACAACTGTATCATCGCACGCCAGCACTATTTAAGAAACAGTTAAGGAGGGCAGCGGGGTGGGGAGGGTGGGTGGGGAGGAAGGCAGCTGCAGGCAGAGGGGGCAGCAGAGCTTCAAGTTGGGAGGGAGCTCAGCGTGTTCCAGAAACAGAATCCACTGGCGCTGGAACTCAGAGTGAGGGGCTGAGTGGCCTGTCCCTCTGGGTGGAGGTAAGATACCTGGGCTTTATCCCCAGAGCATGAGAGGGGCTCTGAGGGATTTTCAGCAGGGGAGTGACCTGATCGTTTTTGTTTTAAGATCACCTGGCTCCCGTGTGGATAATGGAGCAAAGGTGCCCATCTCATTATGAAGATGGGCGGGGTCCCCCAGGGGGAGCGGTACAGCAGGAGAAAGAGGGCCCGAGTCAGCTAGAGAAGACACGCACTTTAAGACGAGGAGAGGGCAGCCTTGGACTTGCCACTGAGTGGGTGAGAGTGACCAGGACCTCGTGCCCATGTGCCAGGTAGGAGTGCAGATGATTCATTCCTGATGACAAGGCACACAGGCTCCTGGGGGCCAGGAGGCTGGGAGCCCCAGGGAGTCCTCTACTCAGTAAACAGGAAGCAAGCAGAGCGAGGATGGTGATGGGGTATTGCAGGTATGGGTAGAGAAAAGTGTGGAATTGTAGCCTAGGAGAGAGGGAGACGGAAGGGGCTGGAAGTACAGTGTGATTGCCAGGCAGCGGGGGTCCACCTGAGTCAGCAGGGGTCACGAGCATCAAGTGACAGGGGCAGGTGGGCGGTTATTTTCCAAAGCCTTTTGCGGCTCGGGTGCAGGTGTGGACTAGGCAGAGGTGGATTTCTCCAGGTTATGGTTTCCGCACATGAAACGCTGGATCCTCAAACTAAGAAAGGGTGTTACAATTTTTTTTGCAGCAAAATCATAACTAATCACTGAATTTAGGCTGAGAAAGCCTCTCAGTGAGGACTTGGGAGGTGGGAGGGCGACCTGTCTGGGGCTGGGTGCTGGAATGTGGGGGTATAGAGGTGAGAAGCTAGGGCCCCTGTGGTCAAGAAGTTTATCAGCTGGAAAGGAACCAGACAGAATGCGGGAAAGCGTGTCAAGGGCTGTCACCACCCAATAACCAATTTCCCCCCACAGTGGGGCCCTAGAGATTGCTGTAGGGGATGACTCCAGGGACCAAACAGGTAGCGGATGGACCCTTGTGCTCCGGGGACGCAATATAGTTTGGACACAGACTTCTATGTCCGGAGATGAGCGACTCCAGACTGCTCTGAAGAAGGCGCAAGGGCGGGTTCGCGAGGGCTTGAGCCTCGAAGTCTGAGCGCAGGGCACCCAGCAGCCAGACCCGATGCCTGAGCTCCAGGAGCGGGAATGGGGCTGTAGGGGTCTGACGGGCGGCACCGAGGCTGTTGGCTCCCAGCGCAGGGCGCGTTCCGTCGCTCCGCACACGCCATGCGTTCCTTCAGCGCTCGCGCCAAGTTGTAGTTTCTCGCAGACACATTTTTGTCCCTGAAGCTGGCTCTCCCCCTCCTCCCGCCTTCGCTCATTTCTCCTTCGCCGAGCGTCCTCCGTTCTCGGGCCCGCCAGCGCGCAGCGGGGAGGAGCGCAGCTTTTGTGCGGCAGCCGGGAAGTCGCGCAGAGACGTACCGGGCCCGTGAGCCCTGGCTGGGCGGGGACCTCTGGACGCTAGGGGCTCCCGCGAGCAGGGCCAGCGTGCGCCGTATCCACGCTCTCTGGTGGAGTTGAGCTCCGCGCGTCAGTGGCGCTGTCATTCCGGACGCGCCCCGGGACCCGCGGAGGGAGGACCAGCACCCCCACTGGCGCGAGTCTGATCCCTGCCCCGCCCCGCCCGCGTGGGGAGGGTCCTCCCTGCGAGTGTCTGCTGTGCCCCCTGAGGCCTCTCCCAGGCGTTCGGACTTCTCCGAGGAGGCTCAGCGACCACAGCGGCCCCTCGGTGTGTGTCTGGGCTCCGCGCTCCCGCTCCCGTGCCCCCGCGCGCCTCTGCGTTCCCCCGGCGCCTGCCTGAGCCATGCTGTGCTGCCTGCTGGTGAGGGCCAGCAACCTCCCTAGCGCGAAGAAAGACCAGCGCAGCGACCCGGTCGCCAGCTTGACTTTCCGAGGTGAGAGCCCCTTGGCCACCGGACTCGGCACACACCTCCGGGTCTGAGACCGCGGTTCCACCACTAACCCTATTCCAAACCACAGTTTCTCCCTCTGCGGTCAGGGTCAGGAGTCTCAGTAGTCTTCTGGAGAGGGGTGAGGAGGATGAAACAGCACAATAAATGCCACAGTGCTTTGAAATTTTGGAAAAGTGAACGTGCTGTATGTAATACGTCAACGGTTAGCCGCTTTTCCAAAACCGATACCCAGGAGGAGTAAAGTGAGAGCCTTTACTGATCATAAGGGTGCCGAGCAGAGAGAGGAATCTGGGTGTGTAGTTGGTGAGCTTTGAAACCTTTATTTCATCCATCCATCCATTCATTCGCCCATCCGTATTGAACTCCGGCGGTGTTGAATCCACCAAGGTCTCCGCTGGGAATAAAAGGAACAGAATAGGTTAGATATGGCCTTGACAAAGGATTTTGAGAGGTGTCAAGGATGTTTTTTAAAATTCAAGGAGCCTAAGTGCCTACATGTGGAGCTTAGACAAGAGAGGTTCCCCCTGTGCGTTTTGGGGGCAACAAAGGACTTACAACCCCCCCCTCACCAGGCACGTTTAACCCCTTACTTTAAGGCAGTCATTCCCACAGGACGAGGTGTCTTAGGAAGGGAAAGGGAAGAGGAAAAATCTGTCAAAATTAAGAGAAGGAACAATGGCTGTGAGTCAGGACCCCAGTCCTGCAAAGAAAGATAAATGAGAGGAGAGAGAGTTTTCCTCTTGTCAGGATGCATATCCTGTGGTTTGGTGGAATTAACATAATGTGTGTATCACAAAACATGGCCAAATCTAGAGGAAGAGATGGCTGGTGTTCTCATGAGGCTTGGAAACAATGGGGTCGCTTTTAGCTCTGACTCATGATCTCTGTCTGCTCCCCAAGCAACCCCGAACATTCAGCATTAATAACCATGGATGCAAGACACAGTTTGGCGAAGGGAGACCTAATGTGCAGCTTTAATTCTTTGCTGTGGGATCATTTACATTGCATTTCTTTTTTGAGAAGCAGGAGTTGATTTTAGGAAACTGCTGTTTTCATTCGTTGGTGACATTCCTGTGAAATGCTCACTATGGAATGCAACTTCAGGACAAGGTTCCCAGCTCTCTCCTGCGCATTGGACTCTGCCTGAGCCGTTCCTGCGCAGGAATTGTGAGGCCACCGCTGGTAGGAAATGAAGTTCCCAAAGGACCCTGAGCCCAGGGACCCACATCAGCCTCGTTCTCTCAGATGCTTTGGAACTCTTTCGGGTCTGTTCACAGCCCTCTTTCCCTGGTTCTGTGACAGTGTTCTGGTAGCTACTAATCTCAGTCTGCCGATAAGGATATGGAAACCTGGGGAAGTTAAATGATGTGTCCAGGTCAGTGGTTGTGACAGGGAACTACCAGTGCTTGGAGTGGGCGATGCCCTTGAGTCAGGAAGGTGACTCAATAGGTAACCTATTGAGGTCCCTCTCGGTTGTTGCCCTGGGCCAGGTACCTTGTGTGGGTAGCTGCTGTCCTCTCCTGATCTCTGCATGCCCCACCCGCCCTTCATGATGCCTTACTATTTAGGCACTGACAAGCCCCCTGCAAAACTGAAATATGATAGAATGTAACATATCCAATTGTTCAAAGGGCATTTGTCTTTCAAAGCCCCACTGCAACACCACCTCCTCCAGGGGGCACCCAGGATTCCTCTGGCTATCATTACTCTGTCTTCTCTGGATGCACATCACCTAGTGCACTCAACCCAGTCCGTCTGTGCTCAGCACTCAGCTCCGCACTTAGGACCCTGTGACTCCTTGAGAGCAGCAGCCTGTCCTCAGCACTGGACATCGGGATGCCCAGGGCGTGGTGCAGATAGGTGCTCTGCAGTGTTTGCGCCCTCTGGACATCACGAGTCTGGGGCAGGGTCTTCATGCTTTCCTGTGCCTGAGAATCCTCTGGAGAGTGTGGGTGCCATCCGCAGAGGTTCTGATGCAGCAGATGTAAGTGACCTGAAAATCAGCGCTGATCACCTACTATGTAGTTTCATTTTGGGAATACACCTTGAGAGAAATTGATGTGAGATGTTCCGAAAGGTGAAATTAACATGACACCACCCCCCTCCTTCCCAGGGGGAATTCATGCTGGAGTTTGGAGCTGAGCCGATGCTTAGAGAGAGAGGCTGTTAGAGTTGGACCCCGAATTTACAGATCATCTAGACTGGGGTATCCAACCATGGCTTGCACATCAGAGTCTTTAAAAAAAAATCCACTGCTTGCTCCCTCCTCTCTTGAAGCTAAATCTCTGGAGGAGGGATCCAGATGTAGGTGTTTCTACACAATCTCCAAATATGCTGGATGTGCTGTCAGGGTTGGGAACCCCTGAGCCCAACCCCCTCGTGGCACAGAGGGGTCTGTGGCCTACACTGTGCGCTTGGCTGCCACACACGGCCCCAAGTGCATGGGCCTGGCTGGCCCCACTTTCCACGCAGTTGTTCCCCCAGCATTCCAGCCTCGGATGTAATTTCAAGACCTGCCTCCCAAAATAGCCTATGAGCTCTGGAAGGCCCGACACCGAGGGCACTTTTTTGCTTTCCCTGTCTCAGGACTTCAGGGTAGAGATGATTAATGAATTCTTATCATTCCTTTGTTCTTGCCTTGATTAATTAGTTAACTAAAAGTACCATGAGTACCTGGGCCATGGTAGATATTTTTGACTGATTGTCTTCGCCAATGAGCAGCTTCATTTCCTGTGGCTTTTAGTGATCTGTCCTTTCTTCTGCCCTGCCCACTTCCTGCCCTGCAATGTGATTATTAATGTCCCTCCATTCATGTGTTTTGTTCATTGAACACGTATGTACTGAGTGCCCACTGTGGGCTGGGGAGACATCTAAGAACAAAACCAGATCCCTGCTCCCTTGGAGAATTTCTGTTGGTTTCCCCAGGCTCACTAGCCAGAAAACGGAGTCATTACTGTCTCTCCCCTCTCCCTCATTCCTCCCCACGTCCCTTCAGCTAACCCCACCCCCTTTCTCCTCCCTTCTCTCTCCTGGGTGGTCTCTAGACTTTGGGCAGGAGCCTGGGGGAATCTTGTAGAACTGCCCGAAGACTAAGACACACCTGAGGGGCAGACCTGACTCACCTGTGTGGGGAAGGTGGGCTGAAGGAGCACTGGATCCTCCGAATCTGGCTTTTTAAACATTAGCAGTGACTTTAAAACATTGTAAGTAGCCGTCCGAGTTCTTTTTGTGAACACAGTGTGTACTCAATGTATAAAAGGATGTATTATAGAGGGGCATGAGGTGAGAGTAACGGGTGGCCCCAAATCCTGGCACTTTGAATTAATTTATTTATAATTTGGCATATATCCTTGAAGATTATTATTTTTCATTAAAAAAGGGCAATTTTAGTTGTGAAATTTAAGACCCAAACAAAATACATAAAATAGACATGTACGCTTTCATGCAGGGATTCTCAGCTGGGGGTGACCTTGGTCCTTAGGGGACACTTGGGGTGTGTGGGTGTGTGTACACATGTGCTCGCTGCAGTCATAGAGGGTAGAGGCCGGGGACTCTGCTGAACATCTTACCGCGCCCTGGACGGCAGCACCCCTCCTCCCACAATAAATGTCCAGACTTGAATGTTAATAGTGCCAAAGTTCATAAGCCCTGCTTTAATGAACAAATTATGAAGGAATGCCCATACATGTCACCCGGGTCAAGAAATAGAGTCTTGATGGCCCCACCCTTCCACCAGAGGCCCCCAGAACCCTTGTCTTTTTTTCTAGAGTCATCTCGTTCCAGATATCTTTTTCCAATGTTTGTCAATTTACATTTTCACTCAACAATAAACCAGGGGCATTTTTCTATGCTGGTAAATATTCTTCTCCACACCTTTTTAAATGTCCGCATAGTATTTTAATATATGGATGCACCATAATTCAGTTATTCAACTTCCCACTGATGGATATTTAGGTTATACCAACCTTTTAATACGTATAGTCAATGCTTAAATTATACTATGACTGTGAGAATTATCCACGGTGTCTAAATCTTTGCCTACATATTGTTTCCTTCGAGTAAATACCAGAAGTGGCATCGCCGTTTGGAGTTTAGGTATTTAAGGCTTTGCTGCCTTCCCAAGTTGCTCTCCTGAAACTCCGTACCGACCTTACCGTCCCATCAGTGGAGTGTGGGGGCTGGTTTACTCATAACCCCGCTAACACAAAGCGTTATCATACGGATCTTTACGATTTTCTTAGGCTCAAATAGCGTTTGCAGTATTTCAAAGCTATTACCTATTTGAATTTATTTTTCCTGAATTGCTTTATAAGTTGCCCATTTTGAGGTGGCTAGGGTGCTTGTCTGTTTCTTAATTAGTTGCAAGTGCTCCTTATATACTAAGACTGTTAACATTTTGTTGTAGATGTTCCAAACGTCTTCCCCAGTTCTAACCGGCCTTTTGCGTTTCAAGATGTACCCCTCTCAGAGTACCTCCCGGCAGCTCAGTGCATGGGCTGGCCAGCACCGCCACTCTATCGACTGCTTGTTGCCTGGAAAGTGTGGTTTTCGTTCGGATTTAGAAAGAGGGAGAAGGGGTGGGAGTCCTCGCGGGAAAGAAGGGCAGGGCTCCTGCTGGGAAGCGTGGGAAATGGGAGCTGCCCAGTTCTTGGGGTGCCCAGGCTTAAAAAAGCCTACCCTTTTTGGGGGGACATCTGTGCCGAGATGGGAAGCAGACTTTCCATCGACAGAAGCCAGGACTGTCTTTTTCCCTTTCAGTTGCCTCTGCCTCTGGCTGTCTGCTGATTTTCTGCATTTCCATCACTTTCTTTGTCTGATGGTTAATCTAACGAAGTGTCTGGAGAGTGCCTGGTACAGAGCAAGTCCTCAATAAGTGTGTGAGCAGTATCTCCACACCCACTAATGACGGTTCCCCATTCTTCCTCCCCCAGCCCCTGGCAACCTCTGTTCTATTTTCTGTGTCTACGAATCTGACTGTTTTTAGTACCTCATGTAAGTTGAATCAAATAATGTTTGTCCTTCTGTGTCAGAATTGCCTTCCTTTTTAAGGCTCGATTATATTCCACTGTATGGGTGTCCCACATTCTGTTTATACATTTATCTGTCAATGGGCCTTTGGAGCTTGGTGCCTTAGAGATGCAGTGGGAAATGGACCAGTATTTCTCAGCCTTTCTTTAAACTGTCCTTTGACTGGCATGAGACACTCCCATGTTACAGACTGGTGCGCACCCTCAGTGAACACCCCTGTTTCAGAGTTTGTCTTCTCTCTGACACCACCAGCCCCAAAGACACCACTGCCATCAGTGTTAGGAAAACATGTATTCTGTCTGCTTCCCAAATGTAGCGAGACCTTTATACTGGAGTTGGGGGGTAGAGGGTCTATCCTGCCTTTGAAGCTGGCCGGGAGCTCCCATCCACACTGTAACCCCCGTGTGTGTCCAGGCCCTGGGGGGCTAACAAGCATCTTGTGCCATTGAGAGGTGTCTGTCCCAGAAGATGGGCCTGGGGCCCAGGCCACTGTGGGGACAGTAACCCTGGCCACTGATAGGTAGACTTTACCAGATGGTGAGCAGAAGGGCAGTGATGTGGCTCCTTATGCACGTCATGGCCACATCCGACATTTAGGTACCGGTATATATGTGGGGCTTTTGCCAGTGGAGATTGCTCAGCCAGGTAGCCCCCAGCTATGGCTGAGGCAGGATGGCCTGGCTCCTTACCTGTCTCTGAGGCCCTCCTCACTTTCCCCACCTCAGCCCACGGTCTTTAACGGAGCTGGCTTCAGTGGGGGACCAGGACAATGTTCTACATCATTCCTGTCACACACCTTGGCTCTTGGCACTCAAGGGCCAAGATGGAGATTTCTTTGTTCTCCAGTTCTCCTTGGACAATCTTCCTTTAAGGCAATAATTTCAAACTTTTTGGACTGTTACATACAATAAGACTTATTTTACATTAAGGTATAGTACACATACATAAATAGATATGTGAAAATATAATCAAAAGTTTCAAGTGGTAGTACTTTTCTGATGAAGGATGTACTGATATTTTCTTCTCTGGTCCGTTCAGTCATTATAAAGACATACTGGACAACTCACTCAGTTGACGTCATGGCCCTGTAGTAGATCCCAGTGAGTAGCTTGGAAATCACCACCATGCAGCATGGGGAGACTCTGGTCTGGGAGCCTGGGGTAGAGTTGTGTAGGCTTGGGGAAACAGGTGAGGAATTTCCATGGGGGACACACGGGTAGGTTTCTTCTTCTTTGCTGAGTCTTTCAGTCTGGGGGAACACCCCTTGGCATGATCCTCACAGATGCCTGCTGGCCCCCAATTCAGCAGGGCAATCTGGGGAGAGGACATAGCCCCCTCCCCTAAACCCTGGCATGAGCTGTGAGCGCTCCTTTATCTCTGAGTCTGTTAAATGACATGCACAAACCACCATTAATTTTGGCTCTCATGGCCAAAATTAATTAGCAAGGATAGGACAGGTCTAAATTCATGGTAAGGAAGGAACTATTTTCTTAACTGTTTCCTAATTAGCACTGGGCCTTCCCTTTCCTTGGCATCTGTAGATCATGTGATTGTGCTGGGTTAATGTTTCATTTCTTTCTTGCTCCTCTTCGGGGCTGTAGTGCCCATCGGTGACCCCTCAGTGTCACCCAGGGGGTCCCAGGGTTGGCTCTTCCAACCAGGATTTGGTGAAACCTTACCGAGGGCCTTTGTTCTTGTCATCTTCAGGGACAGCAGGAAATGGAAAATGTTTAAAAGATATTTTGCACAGGGGTTGGCACACAGACACTGTTCAATTAGTACTGAGCAGGAGTACCAGGAAATGCATCCGACTGGACAATTCAAGAGAGACTGCAGGTGGAATTTTCCATGTGACTCATGTAGATCATAGGAAGTTGATGGGGGAAGGTAAATAGATGCTTAGATAGCATCTTATATCCTTTCAAAACCCCATAAAGCAGGCACTCGTGATTAATTTGTTGCCGAGAGAATTAAGGGAGGCCTAGAGATGTTAAAAGCCCTACCTGTGGTCATACAGTAGTGCAGGGGTATCAAACTCATTTTCCTGGGGGACCACATCAGCCTCACAGTTGCCTTCAAAGGGCCAAATGTAAAGCTCCTGGCCCCTAGTTAAGCAGTAGTTACATTTATCCAGTCCTAAAATTACATTCGGCCCTTTGAGGGCAACCGTGAGGCTGACGTGGCCCCCGGTGAAAATGAGTTTGACACCCCTGCAGTAGCGGCTGTTATTTGAATGACTCCAAAGCTACGTATCTCATGCTTGCTGGAGCCACACCGACGTAGCCCACAGGAGATTCAGCGTGGTTCAGCCAGGGGAGACCTGGACCAACTTTGAGAAGAGAACTGGTGCCCCTCCCAGGACATGCCTCCTGCTGTGCCTCCCTTCACCCCCCCACCCATGGATGCACAGCCATCCTGTGAGGGCAGTCGTACGGCTTTCTCCGAGAACAGTGATTCCATCCCGTGGTGGGGAAGTGAACTTTGCAGCCAGCTTGGGGGAGAAAAGGACCCGTTCACCGGAGCCCAGGCACAGGGGACCTCACTGTAAGCTATGGTAACTAACGCGGGAAGGCCTCGTGTCTGCCTTCTGCAGTTCACAGTCCTGTTGGGAAGACAGACGTAGAGGCACACAGCCATCCCCCTGTCTGGTACCTGTGGTCACAGCTTACAGCCGTCTCTGAGAAAGTCAGGAGAGGCTTTTCAGAGGAGAAAATTAGCCTGGTAATGAAGAATCAGTGGGGGTTCATTCAGGGTGGGGCCCAGAGGGAAGGGGAGAGGAGGTAAACTTACATTTAACGAGTGCGTCGTGCGCTGGGCACCTCACTCCCCCCGTCTTGTCTAATTTTCACAACAGCCCCGTGGGGAGGCTTTATCATGGTCTTCCAGATGGAGGAACAGGGGCTGAAATGTTTAATAGGTTTCCCAAGAGGTTTTCAAATGCTGTACACGGACCCCCGGGAAATCCCCAAGACTCTTGGAGCAGGACAGCAGGGTCAAAACTATTGTCGCAACAAGACTCAGATGCTGTTTGCCTTTTTCGCTGGGTTGACACCTGCAGTGGTGGCCGTGGGAGGGAACACGGTCGCTGCTTTAGGAGGTCTTGGCACCAAATTGTTCTTTTCTTCACCGTCGTGTAGTTCCAGCCAAGAAAAGCCAGTTTCATTGAAGCGTGTCCTTGGTAAAGCAGTAGTTATTACTTTTACTAATGCTGATCCTCAAGGACGCGTGCTGGTCGCAGTTTGTGGCTTGAACTGGGAGGTAGGGGCAGAGCATTTCGGCTACACCCCGGGGAACGATCGCCGTGAGAAAAGCACTGCGTGATTGCTCGAATGCAAGCTAAGCTCGCCATTTTTTTTCTCATAAAATACTGTTTTTAGTTGAAACAATGACTGAGAAACTAACTATTCAGACTAGGGCATTTGGCAGACATTGTCTTGAAAGCGGATGAGTGAGCCTGCCACTTCAAGCTGAATGTTGCCAATCATAGACTTCGAGCTTTCAGACAAAAATCGGAATTTTAGAAAACTCGTATCTTCCGGCTTCCCAATATTCAATGATTTTGCTGTCGAGATTGATGGGGATGTCAAGAAATGTGGTACTTTTCAGTTTTATGTAATGGAATGTGTCGACTTTTGGAAGGTTTACATAACGCAATGAACAAAAGTTTCCTGAATGACCAACGCAAGAGGTTACAGAACCATGCCTGGGTGAGAGATTCGTTCAAACTGCAGACACAGCAGGGGGTCCTCATGTAACCGAGTACAAAAGGTTCATCGATCTGCTTTCAGATTTTACAGGCCACTCACCTTTATCCTTAAGAAATACTGCTTGTTGAGTTTTGGTGGGGTATCAAAGGCTGTCCACGAGTATATGAAAACTTATTCAAATATGCCTCTTTTTCCAACTATGTATCTGGTTGGATTTTCTTTATAGATACCAACCAAACAAAACGAGACATCTCAACATGTTGAATGCAGAGCTAGATATGAGAACCCAGCCGGGCATTGCAAAATGTAAACAATGTCCCTCTTCTTTTTCCTTTGTTTAGGAAGTTATAGTTATTTTTCATAAAAATATGTCACTTAAAGCCCTGGCTGGTGTAGCTCAGTGGATTGAGTGCAGGCTGTGAACTGAAGGGTGACGGGTTCAATTCCCAATCAGGGCACATGCCTGGGCTGCAGGCCAGTTCCCACCAGGGGACGCATGAGAGGCAACCACACATTGACATTTCTCTCCCTCTCTTTCTCCTTCCCTTCCCCTCTCTCTAAAAATAAAGAAATAAAATATTTTTAAAAAATATGTCACTTATGTTAACATGTACTGGGCTTGTTATTCTTAATTTAAAATTAATTACTAAATTTGTATTTTTAAATGCCCCGGTTTTAATTTCTCACATGGTAAAAGCTGATAGATACGTTGGTTTTACAGAGAGGGGAAGAGAGGGAGAGACAGAGGGAGAGAAACACTGATGTGAGAAACATCGATCTGTTGCCTCCCGTACATGCCCTGACTGGGCAGCGCCCTGACCGGGGACTGAACCTGAAACCTAGGCATGTGTCCTAACCAGGAATCAGACCCGCAGCATTTTGGTTTACGGGATGACGCTCCAACCATCTGAACCACACTGGCCAGGGCAAACTGTGTGATCTTTAAGATCCAACTCACATATAAATTTTGTGTCTTGCTGAACACTTAAAATCATCCTTTTGAATACAGAATTATTTCTGTTCTGATGCTTAATGGAAGACTGGGACGTGCTTAGTCTCTTTTGTGCCTCTCGTCCATGCCTTGTGTCCCAGGCTTCAAACAGACTCTGTCCGCCCTCTGGGGCCCTGTGGGTCTGATCTCGGCCATCACAGTGTTAGTTCTTCCTGTTGTCTACCCCAAACTGTTCTGCACTGCTTTGTCCCAGCTCCATGAACAGCTAGAATTGCCTTGGAACAGGCTGCTTCAGACAGACCCCTTCAAGGCCAGAGTAAGCTTTTTTTTTTTTTTAATTGACATAAAATTCACATTTTCCAAAATTCACCATTTTGACTACTTAAAAGTGGGCAGTTGAAATAGCTTTCAGTATATTCACAGCGCTGTACAACCATCATCACTAGCCCGTCCCAGACCATTTCACCGTCCCCCAAAGAAACCTCACTAAGCCCCACTCCCCGTTCCCACTTCCCCCCAGCCCCTGGCAACTATTTATCTGTGGATTTGCTTATTCTAGACATTCATGTAAATGGAATCATATAACATGTGGAGGTGGATGACTCTAAAAAGAAAGATGGAATATTTTCTATGAAGATCATTCATTCTTAGAGTCAGAAAAATTTATTTAGAAAGTCAGGAGTAACGATAGTAAACTCATTAAGGAGATTCAGCCTGGGTGTTTTCCCTTATAAACATCCTTTGATGGGGCTGCTGTCTCTCCATCCCAGAGCCAGGAGGGAGAGAGGTGGTGTGGTGGGTGCCAGGCCTTCATGCGGACTGGTCGGGCTCCCGGGGGAGCTGTTGGCTTCGTGGGGTCCCCTTTGGTGGGCGAGCTGCAGCGCGTGTCTGAGGAACTGGCCCGAACTCGGTGGGGGTGCAGAGGGGGCGTGGTCTCTCACTCCCTTTCCGTGTTTCTCACAGGGGTGAAGAAGAGAACCAAGGTCATCAAGAACAACGTGAACCCTGTGTGGAATGAGGTACGCGGGTTTGCTCACCCCCCCTCTTCCTCTCTTTCTCTGCCATTACCGCTGTAGGCCCAAGTCAGGGGGCTCCTGCAGAAAGGGGGCTTTCTCAGAGGTATTGTCAGGGAGGGGAGGGGCGGGGCTGGTGCTCTGGTGCGCCAACTAAATCCTCCCGGCATGTGCAACCTGGAAGGATGGCTGGTGGCCTGGCACACCAGGCCAACAGAGGTGTCTCCCCTGTGATGTGGGTGTGGCATGGAGAGGAGCAAGACATCCGTCTGTTTTCTCCAGCTCTGGTCAGCCAGGTAGAGGGCGTTTAGGGGCTCCCTTGTCTGCTTTGTCTCCCTTACACAGGCCATTCTCCCTGCCCAAAGCTCACCTCTTTCCCATAGCCCTCCCAGATTCACCAGGACCTCCTCTGGCCCCCGCTGGCCCCCTGTCCTTAACCAACTCCCTGCATGTGCCTCCCTGGATACCTTGTGTGGGTGGGGTTGGGATCCACAGGCTGTGCAGACTGGTGCCCAGCTCTGGATGGGCACCTTGATCTTGGTCCCTGCGGACCCTATAGGATCACTGGGCATTTCCCCAACCTGTACTTCTAGGCCTGGTGATGGGCAGCACTGAATCGGGGTGGGGGTCGGGGGAGTGTGGCCTCCTCTCTTCCGCTGCTTCAGTCCTCTCTGTCACTCTGAAGCTCTGGAGCCCTGCCATTCATGTATTCCCTCATTCACTCACTTACCCACCCACCCACCAGCCTCATTTATGGATGCCTGCTCAGTGCCCTTGGGGGACCAGGGTGAGCCACACAGTCTCTTCTCCTAGGGTGCCACAGGTTACAATGTCTTTTCTCCTTTTCTTCTAGGGCTTTGAGTGGGATCTCAAGGGCATCCCCCTGGACCAGGGCTCTGAGCTTCACGTGGTGGTCAAAGACCATGAGACGATGGGGAGGAACAGGTGAGGTGGGCAGGAGGAGGTCTCTGTGGCCTGCAGGGACAGGTAAGGTCACGGTGAACAGATGTTCCAGAACCTGTGTCCCAGAGAGCTGGTGTTTCAACTCAGCATTTACTGAGCCCCTGCCTCCCCCGGGCCTGGTCCAGTGGTGGATGTTGGGGAGTGGCCTGGCTGCAGCCTCAAAAACCCAGCTGTGGGTCAATCTGACAGCCACCCAGGCTGCAGGGAAGGAAGGTGGGCTAGAGTCAGGTGTGCACGTATTTGCATAGGCAGCCTGTGCCCCAGAGAGTGGGGAGGAGAAGGTGTCCCGTGTCAGCCTGGGCGCCTGGGCGTGGCCCTTTCTCCTCACCCTGCCCAGGGGTGCGGGCAGCGGCACTCTGCAGAAGGCGGGCAGGCCACCAGCAGGGAGCTCTCAAGGAAGGCTTCATGGATACAGGTGGGCCCTGGGGGGAGATTTGTGGTTTGGGAGTCGGAACAGGAAAAATGGTTTCCACTGACGCACACCTCCCTGCGGTAAATGTTTTCTGTTGTTATTTCACGTAGTGGTGGGAGGGTTTCCAGACTAGCAGGAGCAAAATTTTGGTGGTGTGGCAAAAGTGGGCTCTCCAGGCTGGCCATGGGTCCTTTCTCTTGTCATTCAACTCCTGGGCCTGGTATGTGCTGCTGGTAGGAGTGGGGGTGGGCAGGACCAAGCGAGTGTGCGGGTGGATGTTACTTGCTCCCTGTTGGTTGTGGGGCAGCGTGGCCCGGGAGACGCAGCCTGTGAGGCTGCGCAGCCTGCACGTCAGGGGTTCAGCAGTCCCAGCTGGGCATGCTGGGGTGCAGCTGCAGCTGTGTTAGGTGCCGCCGGGGCGGGATTCATGCTCTTGGTGCAATTTACTGAGGTCCGGGCACAAGGATCAGGCATGATGGCCTTGCTGTTTAGTGACCGGCTCACAGGGGAGTCTTTGTTTGGGAACTGGGTCAGCGCTGCCTGTGTCCCAGGGCGCCTGGCTGTGTTTCTCACCTTGGGGTGGGGGAGGAGAGAGAGGGAAAAGGGGTGGATTCAGAGGCCTGGGGAAGGCTGACAAGGGTCTCAGGCTGCAAAACACCTGGAGAGTTGAAATTGTATAAAACTTGGAAGAAAATCCTGACTGCTGCTGTTTCTCTGTGCGACTGCTGGCCATGGGGACAGGGGGAGGTATGTGTGGGAGTGGGAGGGGCACTTCCACTGGGCCTGTCAAAGGTGGGGCTGCAAGGTGTGGGGGACCAGGGCCTGAGCAGCCCCATCCTGCATAGCGGGCAGGGGCTTGAGTTAGTTCACACTAAACTATCCCAACACAGGCAAACATTTTGTAGAAAACACAGCAGCTTCTAAAAGGCAAGAATGATGGACCCGTGGGTCAGGAAGGGGGTAGTGCTGAGCACTGGGTAGTCCTGGAAGGCTTCCTGGAGGCAGACCACTCAGCCGGACTTAGAGGCTAGGGTAGGCTTTAGAGTGGTGAGGAAGGGAGAGCATTCCAGGGTCTGGGTATGGAGGGCAGCTAGGCTAGGCCTTATAGGTGGGACTAAGTCACATGACTTGCGAGCCCAGTGAGAAGGGAGCAGTGGGTCCAGATTGATAGGGGCCTCCAATACCGGGCTGAAGATAATATTAGCAAAACCACAACAGCTGATGTTTACCGAGAGCGAGCCAAGTGGCCCTTTGCTGAGCCTCTCTCTATACAAGATCTTTCTAAGTCAGTTAGGTACTGCTATTGATATTGTAATTGTCAGCATCACAGATGGCGAACCTGAGGCCCTGAGAGACGGGGTAATTTTCTGAGAGGCTAGCAGTAGCAGAGCTGTGATTGGAGGGCTCAGAGTGATTGCACCTCTCAGAGGCTGCTGGCAGCCCCGGGCAAAGGCAGGACCCCCTAGAGAATCCAGTTCCCTGGTGATGCTGGTGTGGAGGGGGAGAGCTCAGCGAGGCAAAGGCAGGACCGTCTGGTTACTGCAGGGCATGCAGAGGAAACGCACGTTTTATTTTCATGATCAGGTTCAGCATTTTACAGACCCTGTGGGGAGACTTCTAAGACTGTGAAGGCAGCAGAAAATCAGGAACCAAGGACATGTGTGTGACCATTCAAGGGTCCGGGTGATCTTCAGGGTGATACCAGGCCAGTGCCACACCTGGGCTGTCCTGGCTCCATGGGTCAGAGGTCACATTGGGGGCCAGGCTGCATTGCACCTTGGGGCCCCTGGTTGGCCCCTCTGGGCGTCCTCCTGGAGGGAAGCTCTTAGCAATTAAAAAGTACGTAGTAACTAAACCAAGTTTAAATGTAAATTTATAGTCATAAGTATGTGAAGAACTTCAGAGGTTGCCCAAACAACTCTGTCACGTGCAGAAAAGATGGAATTCCGGCTTCGGCTTCGCTGTAGGAGCCCGGGGGGTACACGGACTTGACAGCAGTTTGCCGAATGTCCGGCCTGCTGGAGCTGCGGACGGGAGGCAGGCTGCTCACCTGCAAGGTGGCTCCAAGGCCTCCGGGGTTAGACCTCACGGTACTTTCACTTACACGTGAAATTCGAGAAACGAATGCGAGATTAACAATTCTGAAGCTACAAAAGTAAGAAACATATCGGGAAGTAACAAGAGTCACCCCGTGACATTTTTCATTTTGAAAGAGAACCGGGGAAAAAAAATTCAGTGACTTCAGTTTGATGAACATTGTAAATAGAACACCTACTCACTACCCTCCCATTGTCATTGGTCAGGAAGCAAACGGAAATAACAGGCGCAACCGTGACGGTTGTCATCTGATTGTCCTCGGGGTGTCAGTGAGGTCCCCTAGGGTTATCATGGGGCAGCCCCCTTCATGGCTGGGAGCTTTGGTGTGTGTCTTGTGCGGCCACGGCTGTTCCCCCTTGGGTCTTCTCCCATGCAGGCAGATAGTGCGTGGCCACCTGCTGTCACTCTCTCCTGCAGTCTCCCTCTGTCTGGCTTGCCTCCCTCTTCCTACCTCCTCCTCTGCCTCCGGTTTCTAGAGTTCCGCTCAATGCCTCCCTTATTCTTTAGTCTCAGTCTCTCACTTTGCTTCTCTTCCTTCCCCACCACCCTTTCCTTTTAGTCTTTCTCTCCACTGAGTCTCCCCCACCTCTACTCTCTTGTCTTTCTCCATGGCTTTCGGGGCATCTGATGCTTCTGTGTTTCCCCTGACAGCTGATGGCAGTTTTGGGTGACCTAATTGCACCAGACTGGTCTGCTGGCCTGGAGTGGGACCTTGGGAAACCTCGGGAGGGGAATCTCAGGCTGGGAACTGCCTCCTGGCTGCTCAGCACCCCACCCACCCTCAGCCTGAGGGACCCCAGAGCCAGCTGAGGGGGGTGAACAAACTTTGTGTTGATAAAATCTGGCTTGAAATGCACATAAAAGGAAGCTCTACTCCCTACGGAAGGGAGACACTCATTGCCCACCCAGCTGGAGGTCCTGGACTCCTGTCCCAGGCTGTGCTGAACAACTCACTTCCTGTTTACTCTGGGTTTCTCAGGGAGATGCTGGAGGGGATGTGACCCTGATCCCACCCAGCTGTTTTGACCTCTGGGATGTTCAGCCCAGAGGTTCCTAATCCAGCTACACCACAGCATCCCTGGCAGCTTTTACAGACACCACTCTCTGGCCTGCACCCCCACCCCCCAACCCCCAGCCCCACTTCCGAGCCCTGGGAGGTGCTGATTTAATTCACTGGGGGCGAGGCTTGTGCATCATTACAAATTCCCAGGCTTCAGCTGTTTCTACTGTGCAGCCTGGGGTGGGACCACTCACCTCAATTCCAGACCAGTGCTGCCCAGTGGAACTTTCTGAGATGGTGGAACTCTTCTGTGCTGGCTGATGTAACCGGGGACTGTGACCAGGTGTGGACCAGGCCCAGAGCGGTCTGCCTCAGGCTGGCCAGCAGCACGTGGGTTCTTGACTTCTTGTAGGAAAGATTTCACAACAGGAGTCGGTGATTTTGAGGGTGCATTTATTGAGGCTGGGGACCGTGAAACAAAGGAAGGACAGGATGGAAGAAGCAAGAGGAAAGTGAGAAGGCGGGGCTCTGCTTTGGTTCCCTGGAAACATTATGGGGAAGCCGTGAGCCGAGGTGGGGCTGCTGTTGGCTCACGGGGAAGCGAGAGAGGAGCAGACAGGTTCGGGCAGTAAGCAAGCAAGCCCAGCATGAGCAGCCGCTGTCTGCTGCTCCCCTGGTTTCAAGTCTTGTGCGGACCCTCAGGGTTTAGAAGGAAAGTGAAAACTTCATGCCAGAGAACGGGCATGGGTGTGCTGCAGAGCTAGGCATGCCTGGTCTTTGTCTTGAGGGTCTTCATCTCTCTTCTGCCCGTGAGAAGCTTAGGGGAGGGTCTAAGCAGAATACTCGTCAGCTTTCCCGAAGTGTTTTCAATACGCTGATGCATCAAAATGAGCGTATGGGGGGTTTGGGGTTATTCTTTGGTCTGCTTTACTGTTTTACTTTTATCTCGGGTCTGTCTGGCTCTTATCTGGTTTTTGTTATTTGTTCCCTCGACTTCATCCGTCCTTGAGTTTGGCTGGTACAAGTGGCATTAACTGGTTCTCTGTCCTCTATCTCCCCGACAGAGTGATTTAAGCTATTTATTCTCTGGTCCGGGAGGAGAGGAACAAACCACTTGTTCTCGAGTGCCCTTGGTTAGGGGAGATAAGGCCTTGGGGTTTTCACTGGCTGGCTGTAAACTGGTCAAATTGTTTGGCCTTCTTTGATGATTTAGTCTCAGTTTCCCCATTTTACTTGCCAGGGAATTTTCCTAGCTTCTTACTATCCTGTCTCATTACTGAATCTTAAACTTTATTTAATTTTAATGAATTCAAATGTAAGTAGCTAGTGTGCATGATGGCTCTGTGTTGGACGGTGCAGCCCTAGATTTTTAGAACAGTGTTCCAGATCCTGGCTGCAGTTTAGAACGACCTGGAAGCTTTAAAATTCTTTTACACTTACCGATTCTGGAGAGAAAGAGGAAGGGGAGGGAGGGGAGAGAGAGAGAAAGGAACATTGAATTGTTGTTCCAATTATTGGTGTAGTCATTGGTTGATCGCTGTATGTGTCCTGACAGGAGATCAAACCTGCAACCGTGGCGTATCAGGACGGCGCTGTAACCAACTGACCTACCCGGCCAGGGCATGAATGACCTGGAAGGTTTAAAAGAGATCAGTGTCTGTCTGAGCTCTGCGCTAAATTGATTAAAGGATGCCCTGGAGTGGGGTGCGGGCGTGGGCTCTCCTGGACACTGCCCAGGGGAGGCCAGCGCGCACCAGGGTCGAGCGCCCACTGCCTTTTACAGCAACACTGGCACTTCTGCGAGGCGTTGCTTTCCGTTTTCCCGGATTAGCTGAGGAATAGATATAGTGTGTTCCTCTGGAGGTGGCTGATGTGTGTCATGATTGGTGGAGACGATCTCCAGATGACAACCACGGCTACAATGGCACATGGAGAAACTGTTAAGGAAATGAAAACTGACCGAACAATCTTGTTGGCAACCGTAGACATGGACCTGGAAACATGGGATTTGATGGAAAGAATTCCACACAAACAAAATAAACCCTCAAAATGAAAGGGAGCTTATATTTGATAAAGCAAAGCCTGATATGAATAAAAAAAGAAATAAATCTTTGAGCTAAATTTTTGTTGGGAAATTTAAACAGAAAAAAGTTATCGATGACAATGATTTTGGTAAAATAAAAATGAAGATTGTTTTTTTAAAGGGAAAATTTAATTGCATTATTTAGAAAACGTGTCAACAAATTAAATGAGCTTAATTTGCTCTGGAAAATGCATTCCCGGTGGAAATTAATTAATGTAACTGTATTTGTGATTTAAATGTTTGGTAAATGTGAACGTGAAAGCAAAAGTCCCTATGGGGTCAAAACATCCACTTGCCAAAGCAGCAGGGTCAAAACGGTGCTCACCTCGACCGCAGCAACTCGCTGGCCCAGGTCTACCGGGGCCTGGGGTCGGGTGGTCAGCTTCAACAAAGAAACATACAGGATGCCCAGTGGAGTTTGAATGGCCCCGCATTGCACGAGACATGCATATATCGAGAAATAATTCATTGTTTACCTGGAATGTAAACTTCCCAGGGACTCCTGTATTTGATCCGACAAGCGAACCCCTGGGTGACCGTGCACCCAGCCCCTTTAATCAAGAAGTGTGGAAGGAGACCTAGGCTTACACCAAGGAACAGTTAGGAGGCACTCACTGCCTTTAAAGAGGTTTTCCTTTAGGCATTCGTGATCGTGTTTTCTTTGGAATAGTGTGAGCGACTTGCAGCCTCTTAATGACCCAGGGGCACTATGGAGAGGGCATGGAGGGGTTTCTTGCCCAACACAGAGCCTCTTCGCCTGCCTCGCCTCCCCCATGATCTGTGTTGGCCGTCACAGGCCGCACTGGCTGGGTGCCCAGCGGGCTGCTCGGGAACCTCCTTCTCCTTCCTCCAGCAGCTGCTCTGCCTCATACCCGACACTGGGCTTGATGAGCTGGTCCGGAGGAATGAGTGTGGACTTCGGCAAAAGCTAGGGTGCAGTCTCAACAGCTGTGTGGCCTTGAGCAGGGAGCCTCACCGCTCTGAGCCTGCTTCTTCCGCCGTAGGAGTATTGAACCGAACGCTAAAGCCCATCCAAGGGACCGGCCACAAGGGGTTGCTCAATAAACTGTGGTTCCTTTTGGCACATCCCCTTTTCCTGCTCTTTCCTGTTGCCCTCCTGCTCACCCCAGTTGCTTCGAGTCCCACTGATGCAGCGCTTTCCCGTCAAAGGCTGCTCTCCTCCAGCTCTGGTTTGAAAAAGGACTAATTCATACTGAAGTGTTGGTGGCAGCTTATGGCTTAAGCTCCTCTTGGGAACCCAGGGGATGCTGCTTTGCATGCTCGGCTGCATAGACCAACCAGGGAACGCTAGTGGTGAATGCCAGGCACCACGTAAGTTATTAGGAAATATTTCGAGTGGTGGGTCTTCCTGACACAGGTGACTGTCTCCCGTTGGGCTGTCTCTGAGTCTGGAGCAGGCCTTGGTGGCCCCAGGGTAAAGGTGCGGGGTGTCCTTGTGCCTCCTGGGACCCTGGGCTTAATCCATTGGGGGAACGTGGGCATTTCTGGGAAGGAGCTGAATATGAATGAGTCATAGTCCTTTTAACAAGAGGGCTCCCATGCGAGAATACCTGGGAGGTGATGGAGGCACCTGTGCGGGGCGGGTGGGGCCAGTCGGCGCCTGTGCCCCACACTGGGAGTGTGTGTTGTAGCGGAGCACTTGGCCTCGGTCCCCCAGGCTGCCCACCAGGGCTGAGCAGGCAGGAGTGGTGGCTTGAGGAAGAAGGTCGGAGCCTTCTCTCAGGGACCCCACTCTCGGTGGTGAGTCTCATCTTGGCACCGTCTGCGGCTTAGACCTCTCTGAACCTCTGCTGCCTCATCAGGCCAAAGGCAACAACAGCACCTACCTGGCAAGGCTGTTGCCAAGTTTAAGTGGGATAATGCACGGATTTCAAGTACCTACTCAGTGCTTGGCGCCCTGACGGTGTGCAGTGTGTGGGAGCTGCTGGTAGTCGCGGGGTCCGTGGGGACGCACAGATGTACACCACAGCCGTGTGTGATGTCTCACGACGCCCTTGCCCCACGTGGGCACACGGCTGTACCTGAGTGTGCACCAATGTACTGCCCTCACTTACCCGCACACATTCTTGTATTTTAAAGAGCTAAAAACCTCACAAAAGTTAAAAATTATATGCATTTTTATAGGCACAAATAAGCTCCATTCTTAAAAAGTTATAAAGGAAAAGTACAAGTTCTCTCCCCCGTCTTCCCCTTCCCTCCAGTGGAGTCTGCTGTTGACAATTTGGTTCTTTCCTAGGCATGAGCAAGCATCTGTTTGTATGCATGGGTGTGCGTTCACTGCCACAGAAATGGAGTCACGCTCGCATGCTGGTCTGCACCTTGCTTTCCGTCACTTCGTCGTGAGCCCTGACCCACGGTGTGCGCTGATCTACGGTTTCACGGGGCCGTTCTGCGCATGTCACAGCACGGATGCCCCTCACTCTACCCCGCCCCCCGCCCCCCGCCCCCCCCCTCCCCGGGTGCCCGAATCAACTGCTGTTTAGTTCCTTCCCAACTTCTTGCTCTTGATTGATTACCTATTGAACATCTTTATCTAAATGTTTCTGCCCTTTTACTATTTTTCTTTTCAGATAGGTCCTTAGAAATGAGATTACCGGATCAAAGGGCAGGAGCACGAAATGGTCTCGTAGATTCTACCGGATTACTTTGCAAAATGCTGTCCTAATCAGTAACTACCAACACAGTCGAAAAAGTGCCTGCTGATTTTTATTTTTGCCAGTGCCACGGGGAAAAATGCTTATCTTATAATGCGTGTTTCCTTGACTCCTTGTAAAGCAGGGCATCTTTTCGTGTGTTTATCGCCCATTTGCTTCTTCTTCTGCCACGTACCTACCCTTAGATTGTGAGCTGCTTGTCTTTTTCGTAGTAATTCATAGTGGTTTGTATATTTAGCCCTCAGTCTGTTTTACGTGTGGAGGGCATTTTCTTCCTGCTTGTCATCTGCCAGCTGCTTGTCACAATGTGACTGCACACAGGCGTGGACACTCGTGTGTGTGTGCGTGCGCGCGCGCTCAGACCTTTCAAAAGGCAGAGAGGTGGTTGGCGTTGCTAGAAGTCGGGGAAAGGAGGCCCGAAGCGCAGCCCCTGGATTCCGGCGGGCGGGGTGGCGGCCCCCCTTTCTGGAGCCCGGGGCGGGCTCTTTGGGGCAGGAGTATTTAAGGCTCGCCGTCCCATTGTTCTCCGCCTGCATGGAAGTGCTGCATGAACTGCTGCTCATTTCCCAAGGGTTTTTATAACTATATTTTGTCCTGGATTCTATCCAGGGTATCCCTGGCTTTCAGAATAGTATTTTTTTTTTTTTTTTGGTCTTTCTCTGGATTGAAGTGGAAAACTATTTAGAGTTACCCTTGGGCAGCCCCAGGAAATCAGATATTGGTGGGAAGGCTGCCAGAGGCCAGGAGGGCTCAGGGCGGGAATGTCCGGCTGTCCCTCACTTCCTGGCCCTCATGGCCAGGCACGCATGGTGGAGGGCGAGGGGCTCGCTGGTGCCTCCTCACCGCCTAGTGCGTGTGTGCGTGTTTGGCTAGGGCAGGGGCTCTCTGACTTTCCCGTCACATCTGACATGATGAATCTAACCAGAGGAAGGTGCAGCTGAGTCAGTGATGGATGTGTCTACGTATTTTTAGTCAGTGTGTCTTTAGAGGAAAGGAGAGAGTCACCTACAAAGCAGTTCCCGTAAGACTATCAGCTGATTTCTCAAAAGAAATCTTACAGGCAAGAAGGGGCTGGAAAGAAGTATTCCAAGTCATGAAAGGCAAGGACCTACACCCAAGATTACCTCATCCAGCAAAGCTAGCATTTAGAATGGAAGGGCAGATAAAGTGCTTCCCGGATAAGGTCAAGTTAAAGGAGTTCATCGTCACCAAGCCCTTATTATATGAAATGTTAAAGGCACTTATCTAAGAAAAAGAAGTTGATCAAAGCTATGAACAGTAAAATGACAAACTCACAACTATCAACAACTGAACCTAAAAATAAAAACAAACTAAGCAAACAGCTAGAATAGGAACAGAATCACAGAAACAGAGATCACGTGGAGGGTTATCAGTGGAGGGGGGAGAATGGGGGAAAAGGTACAGGGAATAAGAAACATTAATGATAGGTCCAAAATAGGGGGGAGGGGTTAAGAACGGTAAAGAAAATGGAGAAGCCAAAGAACTTATACGTACAACCCATGGACATGAACTAAGGGGTAGATGCTGGAGGGAGGGGTGATTCAGGGCAGAGGGGATAAAGTGGAGAAAAAAATGGGAAAACTGTAATAGCGTGGCCAATAAAATATACTTAAAAACACCCACACAAAAGATAAAGAATGAGAAACTGACATGGAAAACCTTCTGGAGCTTTTTTAGGCAATGATTTTGAAATTATAGAAAAGTTGTAAGAAATAGAACAAAAATCACCCGTACGCTGTTCACACAGACTCATTTATTAACATTCTATCTGTTTGCTTTACAATATTCTCTCTCCAGCCCCCTGCCTCCTTCCTTCCTTCTCCCTCCCTTTCTTTGTCTCTTCTGCTTGAAGGTGGGTTATGTTCATCACCCCCCTTTATCCCCAAATGCTTCCGTGTATGTTTCCTAAGAATGAGGGTACTATTTTACACGATTGGAACACAGTGACCAACTTCAGCACATTAAACACGGTTGCCATACTTCTATCTAATTTGCTATTTGTCCCAATTGACCAAGTAATGTCTTTTAGCGATTTCCCCGCCTCCCCCCCCCCCCAGTACAGGATCCAGTCTAGACTCCCATACTACATTTCGTCACTGTGTTTCCCCGGCCTCCTTTAATCTTGGGCATTTCTGCAGCCTTTGTCTATCATGACAATTCACATTTTGAAATAATGCAGTTCCCCAGTTTTAAAAACTGGAATGTCCTGTATGTGGGGTTTGTCAGATGTTTTTCTCACAGTTTGGCCAGAACTAATTCCTGGCCAGAACACGTCTTAGGTGTGTTGTGTGTGATGTGACCCTCTCAGGATCTGGGGCCATGTGATGTTACTCATTGGTGATCTTCATTTTAGAAACCTGCTAAGGTGTTGTCTGATTTTTTCCTCCGCATATTTCCTGTTGTCTGTCTCCCCCGCCCCTTGAAGTCTAAGAGCCTCCCACTTCAGCAGGTGTGACAACCTGTGGTCACCAGGCCGGGAGCCCCATCTCCTCCCTCCTGGAAGGGCAGGGCTGGAGTCATGGGGAATCCCATTTCGGGCCTGGGTTCTTCTGCTAGAAAGTTCTTCCTTCCATGGCACCACAGTCTTTCTCTCTAAGATTGTGAGGATCTCATTTTCATTCAGCACCTGAAGCTGCAGCGCTGCAGGGGGGTCGTCCGTTTTGTTCAGCCAGTACCCCTAGTCCCTGCAACAGTGCCTGACCCCCGGTGGGTGCTGACTACATATTTTCCAGATGAAGAGATGACTTTCACAGACGAGGAAACAGGCTCAGAGAGGGCACATAACTTGGGCCCAGCCACACAGCTGTCAAGAGGCGGAGCTGGGTTTTCAATTCAGGCAGGAGGACTTGAAAACTCTTATTCTTAATCTCTCAATGCTGAATATTTATTTTTGTAAGAGAGTTGGGAGGAAGAATGTTTCTGAAACGTTGCTCTAGTTTGAAAGGTACCATTTGAAAATGTTGGGGGTGACCCAACATGGGAAGAGAATGGTGGCAGGTCTGCCACTGGGGTGTCCCATGAGCCCAGTAGAGCAGGAGCTAGGTGCCACCTCCTTGGGGGTGCCGGGGGAGGGGGTTTGTCTTACAGTCACTTCTTCGTCCGATGCCAGTGTGAGCTGCACCCACGTCCCCCATCTTCCGACTCCCTAACACGGCCCCCGGCGCCTGGGGCTGTTGTCCTCCCTGGGCTCCTGAGCCCTTTACGCTTCGGCCCACAGCACCATGGCGTAGGCGAAGGCCTTGGGGTCCCTGCTGCCGTGGACACCACTCTCAGCGGAAGGGCCCCTCTCTGGGCCCCTCGGGCAGGGATGCCTTTCTCTCTGGCTGGTTTCTCCAGTTGTTTCCACCAGCTGTCATCCTGCCGAGTCCGTACCGGACTCGGACCCTTCTCTTCCCCCTCTGCTCCCTCCCCTCAGGGCCCAGCCTTCAAGGTGACCCCTTGAAAACTCCAGTGCACAGAGTAGATGCCTCAACCTCCCAAGCTCCTTGTCATATGAGAGCTTAGCCCATCTACAGGGGACAGTTGCTGTGCTTTAAACAATGGCCCTTAACCTCTATCTCCCCAACAGAGGATCAGCAGGCTTGTGACTTAAAATGTAGGTTTTGTTGTTTTTCGGCTTTGGTGAGGCCAACAGATTAGGAGACGATTGCTTTTGACAGGACAGTTTGTCACTCACAATTCCCAAGGGGAGGGGACCAGCCACACTATGCAAGGTCACTCGGGAGGCACCAGGGTCTGTCAGGGGGCGGAGGGCGTGAGGGAAAGCGTGGGCAAGACCCTTTACTGTGGTTTTCTTGGAAAAGAACGTGCCAGTCAGGGGAAGCGGGTTTAGAATGGGCCAGTTTGAATACCTGTGGCAGGTTTGCGGTGTAGCGGCGCTCTGGAGCTGTGTGGAACCTGGCCCTGGGTGACCTGGGGTGTGAGAGCCCACAGTGGTGGGGTGTGGGCTCTGGACTGGCTGGTTTGCAGGGGGAAGTTGCACTTGCTGGCACATCTTTTACTGTGTCTAGAAACTGGCTTGCCCTGGGAGGGGCAGTCCCTTCAGGGTCAGCAGGCCCCCAACATAAGAGCATCAAAGCACAGAAATAAAGTGGCATGATTAATGCAGTTAAGAATTTGATTTTTAATAAAGTTGAACCAGATCAAATTTATAGGCTGGGTCGCCTTTCCATGGGTAAAGCAAACCAAGCGCTTTCCTGTCTCTTTCATGTCGCGCTCATGGGGCTCTGAGGTGTCCTGGCCGCTCTGGAAGGGGCACAGGGCAAGCCTTTGGAGTCGCTTGGGTGAGATCGGGCAGGCTAAATGCCTTTCGGAGTCCCAGTCTCCTCCTCTGTGTGGTGGATGGACCAGTGACAGCACCCGTCCCACGGGCCAGTGTCGGATTAGGTCATCAGTGAGCTTCAAGTGCTCGGGGCTGTGCCCGGCTCCCCTCTGTGGGGGCGGGGTCACTACTGGGAGTAGCTCCGTGAGGTAAGGACTGTGTGTTGCCCGGTGTGCTAAGGAAGTGTTGTTGAATGGATGAATGATCAGATTTTAAAAGAGTTTTATGTTCTGTTTTTAAATTTCATTTTTGAGTTGGTAAAAATTCATTTTTTGTTACAAAAACAAAAACTGTAAGGAAAAAATGCAGCAAAAATTCTCCTTGTCACCTTTGTCTCCCATCTGCCCAGTTCTCCCTTGTCCCCCATCGGTTCCGCTGTCCTTAGTTTCTTACCCAGCATTCCAGAATTCTTATATTATGGCTTAATCACCAATGTAGACTCTGCTCCCCTTTTTTTATACAATAGGTAGCATATTTATTTTCTGAATAGGGTTTTTTTTTTTCCCCTTGGTATTGTGGTAAAATACACATAACAATGATCATCTTAACTATTTTTTTTAATCCTTACCCAAGGACATACCTATTGATTTTAGAGAGAGGGGAAAGGAGGGAGAAGAGAGGGAGAGAAACATTGATGTGAGAGAGAAACATCAATTGGTTACTTTTTTTTCCATACGTGCCTTGACTGGGGTTGAACCCACAACCCAGGCACGTGCCCTGACTGGGAATTGAACCCAAGAACCCTGTGGTCTGCAGGGCAACGCCCAACCACCTGAGCCACACCAGCCAGGGCCTATTTTTAAGCATATAGCGCAAAGGTATTAACACATTCACGTTGTTGTGCAACGTCACCACTCTTCATCTCATGACTCTTTCCTTTGTAAAACGGAAACTCTCTACCATTCGACAATAGCTCCGCGTTCACCCTTCCCCTCATCCTCTGACAACCACAGTTAGACTTTCTGTCCATGCTTTTGATAACTCTAAGTACTGCTAGCATATTATACACGGTCTTTTTCACTTTAAAAAATTATTTATTTTTAGAGAGAGGTGAAGGGAGAGAGAAAAAGAGGGAGAGAAGTATTGATGTCCAAGAGCTGCATTGATTGGTTGCCTCTCACGCACCCCCCACTGGGGGCCTGGCCCACAACCCAGGCATGTGCCCTGACTGGGAATCGAAAGTTTGGTTGGAGGGCCAGCGTTCAATCCACTGAGCCACACCAGCCAGGGCTTCACTTTTTTTTTTTTTTTTTTTTACATTTAGCAATGTATCTTGAAGATTTTCCATGTCAAAGTCTATGGCGTACTTCCCATTTTCCGTTGCATGACGGCTGTACTGTACAGTGTTTATCCTCTTCCGTGATGGACGTTGGGGTTGTCTGCTGTGTGTTCTTCTTACAAACAATGATGTAGAATGACTCAGTGTTTTAAAATGAAATTGTTTAGATTTCTTTGTGCTTCATTAAAGTAAACTTACTTGCCTACCCTAATTCACACCCTCCCACTTAAGGCTCAGATTTGGAGGCCACCGCCCCATAGCTCCTCTCCCATCTCCGACAGGGAATTGATTTTTTTCCATGGAGGAAATGGAAACTGCTTTTACGTCCCCCTCTCCCCGCCCAGGCCGATTCTGTCTTATTCTGCCTTTGGGATGGCAGCAGCTCTTTCAGCCCCTACGCTTCTCCGGCCCCCCACATTCCAGGCGCTCCAGAGCACAGCACAGCCAGGAGGGATGGGGGGCGGGGGGGGGAGCAGTGGCATTCTTCTGTGAGTAGGCTGCAGGGGGCGGGGTCAAGGCCCACGGGGGATTCCTTTCCACCAGCCAGGCTTCGCAGGCACCAGAGCTGGCTACATGAGGCAGCCATGCAGGACCCCCCCCCCCGACCCTCCCTGCCTCATTGGACCCCTACTGAATCCTGTCTGCCACACTTGGCCACCGGCTGGTGCCTGCTCACGGCAGGGCATCCTGATTTAGAAGGTCCCTGGGCCCTAGGGTCTGAGTCTCAGTCTTGATATCCTGATGGGGTGAGTCTCCTCGAGGGTCTCGGTGCTTCCACACAGGAGGCCCCCGGAATAAAGCTGTGGCTCCTCCATCCTCTGTGAAATGGATGAACAGTGAAGGCTAGGACCCCATAGCTCCTCTCCCATCTCCAAGACCCCTGCGACCAATCTCCCAGGGAGTCCTTCCCCAGCTTCCCCTGCCCCTCCCCCCGGAGCAATTCTGTGCTGCCCACTCGGGGCAGCCTACTCCTGAGGCTCTGGGACAGGCTGCTTGCCTGCCGCCCTTCCTTCTAGGGGCCTGGGGGCTTGCGAAGCCTTCCAGCTCCTCCGAGGGACTCCCAGGGTCTGCGGCAGGGGTGGCAGGTGGGGGCATTTCATGACCCAGAAAGACATTTAAGGGAGGAAATAACAAGCCGTCCTTCGTGGCCAGAGGTGCCTGGTCTGTCAGGGGTGGGGCCAGCACTTCCTTCTGCATTTCCTCCCATTGTTGCCACCCCTCTTCCTGGAATTCTCTTGGGGGAAGGGGAGTGGGGGTGCTGGGTGGGCTGGGTGCCAGAGAGGGAGGAAGAGGAGGCCTGGCTTTGATCTGCGCCCTGGGGCTCTGCTGTGCTCCTCATGACCAGGCCTGGCTCCCAGTGACCAGTCTGACTCCTCAGGGAACTTGAGGACCCGAACCTCAGGGCAGCCTCCCGGAGAGGGATTGCTCAAGCACGTGTCTCCTCTCTACTGCCTCGGTTTTCCCATGGAGGACAAGAGGTGACTCTGATTGCCTATGTCATATGGATATATGGGTCCTCCCTACCCGCTGTCAGGCCTTTTTGATAATGTCTGGGTCCCAAGGACACTTCAGGCGACACACTGGTGACAGACACCTCCCCTCTCTGGCCTGGGATGGAGACACCCCAGGAGCCCTAGCTTAGTGAACTATGGTACAAGTTTCCTCCACATAGCGATGGACTGTAGCACAAACCAGTGCGAATTCCAGGGAGTGTGACTCTCTCTACTAGAACCCCGGGACATCTCTCTTTTCAGTCCTTTCTTTAAAGAAATGTTAGAAAAATTGGTCTGGAGCGTAGGTCAGGCTTTTATTGCCTTGCTAGTGAGGGAACCTGCCAGGCAACCAAGAGTCCGCTGGTTCCAAGAGGAATGGAAATTGAGGGATTTTATTGTCCAGAATAAATAAGCAGCTGGTTTATTTATTTATTATGGCAAAAGATACATAACAAAACTTACCATTTTAACCAATGTCAACCAAAAAAAAAATTTTTATGAGTTTGTTTGAGCCAAATTTTGAGTTCATGGCCAGAAGCAAAATCTCAACAGATGAAGAAAGGCTCCTGAGCTTGTCAGTTCCTTTTATGCACTTAGGGTCGGAGGAGCCCTGGCTGGGGTGGCTCAGCGGATTGAGCAAAACCCTGAGGACCAAAGGGTCACCGGTTCGATTCCCAGTCAGGGCACAGGCCTGGGTTGCGGGCCAGGCCCCCAGTTGGGGGTGCGTGACAGGCAACCCATCCATGTTTCCCTGCCTCTCTTTCTCCCTTCCTTTTCTTCTCTCTGAAAGTAAACAAATAAAATCTTTGAAAAAATTTTTTTAAAAAGGAGAAAATGTAAGGAAGGTATATGAAGTCCATTTGTGGTAGATTAAGGTATCAGGAGAAAGCAAAGTGGGGAAATCCCTAGGACTGGATAAAAAGCAAAATGGAGAAACACATACTTCTTTTACATTGCAGAGTACAGGATAGTTAATAATTATTGTATTTTGCTGTGTATAATGCTCACTTTTTTGCCCAAAATTTTGAGGGAAAAATAAAGATGTGCATTGTATATAGTTAGTACTAATTCCATTTCTATATAAACATTTTTAATTCTTTTATTTATGCTTATGCATTAAAAATGTAACTCTAGAAAGCAATAACGATATTCATATGTAAAATAATACCCTGGGATATGGTAATCGGTTTCAATTCTAAATATAAATAAATACAAAATTGAATTAAAAAATTAAAACGAAAGATTTTTTCCCCTGAAGATTTGCACCGAAAATGTGGGTGCACATTATATACGGCAAAATACAGTAATATCACTGAACAGGGGCCCTGGCCCGGAGCAGGTCTGCCGTGGGCCAGGGGTTAGTGTGTGGGTTCTTGACTTTGTCCAGGAAAGATTTCACAACATGGGCCCAGGTGATTGAGAGCACATGTATCAAAGCTTCGGACCATGAGACAAAGAAGGGCTTAGCATAGAAGAAACAAGGGGAGAATCCAGGCTGGGCTGCTTTGGCTCTGCAAAAATGTTACAGGAAAGAAATGAGACGAGGCAACGCTGCTTCAGCTCACTGGGAAGTCAGAGAAAAGGGGGCCCTGGAGACTGTTCAGGGGTTGGCCCGGGATGGCTGCCGCCGCCCCTTGGTCCCCTGGTTGCAAGTCTGATGAGGGCCTTGAGAGTTTAGGAGGTGCCCACCTGTGGGGACGAAGATGGGGGAGGGAAGGACACTGTTGTTGCCTCTCAGGGGGGTCCTTTATCGCTGGGGTTTTCATCTCTCCCTTGCAGGTGGGCATCCTAGGGGCGGTCTCAAGGGAGGGTTTCAGCAGAATACTCATGGGTTTCCCAGGTGTGCTTTTTCAGGGTTGTGCTCTCCACTGATTGGTCAGTGCCAGAACAGGGCATCATTGGTCACTGCGCCTGCTCCTGGTGTCTCTCAGCTGGTTTTTCTGCTTGTCTGGGCCTGGAGCTGAGGCCTAGATGTCATCTCAAGGGACGTGAACTTCTGTATCTGGCTGTAAATGGCTCAGCCAGTTTGTTCAGTTACATGTCTCAGTTTCCCCATTCCACCTGCCACAGAATTTTCCTAGTTCTCACTACCCTGCCTGCTAACACTTACAGTCCATAGAGGTATCGTGCAGGAAACCAGATGACAATGAAGTGTTCTGTGGTCGAGTGCTCTGGTGCCTCGGCTTGTGCCTTTGAGGGGTAGGAAAGGAAAAGTGCCCTCATGTTTCAAAGATATGTTACCCTAGAACGTAAGAACAATGGGCGGGGCTCCATTAAGGTAAAGAGGGACTCTTGCTAAGGAAGCCATAGGCCTGGGATGTGTGACTACTCGCTGGGGTCCGAGCTTCTCAGGTTTATTACACAGCCCCCCCCGCCCCCCCTTTGCTCACAGCATTCTAGGTGTGCAATTCAGTGGCATTAAGTGCATTTGCATGGTTGTGCAGCCGTCACCACCATCCATCTCCAGAGCACGTTCGTCACCCCAAACTGGAACTCTGTACTCACCCAGCGACTTCCCCTTCCCCTTCCACCCAGCCCCAGATAACCGCTATTCCACTTTCTAGCTCTATAAACTTGCCTACTGTAGGTACCTCTTAGGCGGGACCATACAATATTTACCCTTCTGTATATATCTTATTTCACTTAGCATGATGTGAAATAAGGTTCACCCGCATTGTAGCAGGTGTCGGAGTGTCTCTCCTATTTAAGCCCGAGTCGTATTCCAATGTGTGTAGACCACACTGTTTTTCTCCATACATCTGCTAATAGTCTCCTGGGCTGCTTCTGCCTTTTAGCTATTGTGTCAAATGCTGCTGTGAATGTGTGTGTACAAATATCTCTCTAAGTCCCTGGTTTTTCGTTCTTTTGGGGAAATACCTAGAAGTGCAGTTGCTCGGTCATATTGGAGTTCCATTGTTGAAGTTTTGAGGAACCACCATACTGTTTTCTTTCTCTTTCTCCTTCCTTCCTTCCTTCCTTCTTGATTTTTAGAGAGAGAGAAATGGAGGGAGGGAGGAAGGGAAGGGGAAAGAGTGAGAGAGAGAGAGAAACATCAACTTGTTGTTCTACTTATTCCTGCATTCATTGGCTGATTCTTGTATGTGCCCTGACCAGGGATTGAACCCACAACCTTGGTCTATTGGGATGACACTCCAACCAACTGAGCAACCCGGCCGGGGCCTACACTGTATTGTTTTCCACATCAGCAACGCCTTTTTTCATTCCTACGAATTGCACAGGGTTCCAGTTTCTCCACATCTTCACCAGCATTGGTTGTTTTCTGTTTCTTTCTATAGTAACCATCCTCATAGCTGTGACATTGTAAGTAGTTGGTTTAAAAAATCAGCTAATTAGGTCAAGACTGAAGTTTTATTTCATGAGGTCATAAAGACCCACATTCAAATCAGTTGTTACAGAGACTAGAAGAAGGAAGGGCTCAGATAACAGGTGTGCTGTTAAACGTGAGGAAGAACAAGTGCGAAGCCAATGGTGAGAAGACACCCGAGGCTGTTCCCTGCTCGTGTGCAGGAGGCAGGCAGAAGTCCGGGGCCAGCACCAGGCTGCAGCTGTGACCGACACAGGCCACTTGCTGCTCCTGATGTCCTTCTGCCACTGCGGGGTGCAGTTTTGGGAACATACTCACTTCCCTCGTCACTCTTTGAAGGGTCCCTTCACGGATCATCAAACGGCCACCTACCCCCTCCTAAGTGCCCACCCATTTACGGGGCCCCAGCCCTCAGTCAGAGACGTGGCCTCAGGTGTGTGTGGTGTGGCAGTTCCGGCCTCTCCGGGGAGTGGAGCGTGTTTCCTCTTCCCCAGTTTTCTTCCCTCCCTGTCCCCGAAGACAGGAAAGTCTGTTTTTCACGTATGACCACTGCTGGCCAAGCTCCAGGAAAGCAGTATGGATGGCCTGCAGGGGTGTGGGCCGGGGGGGCCGCTGAGGTGGGGGCAATGCGGGTGTGACGGTGGAGGGTCTGCCCTGCTTTCAGGATATGCCCGTCTGCCGAGTCCTTTCCAACCATGTTGTTTGGCAAGGTCTGGACGTGGAAGGAAGGAATTCAAGGAATCCGTCTTTCTGGAAGAGAACGTGGCATACAAAGGGGGGCGGTAATTTTCTTGGGATTGCTCTTAGTAACTTCCTTGCTGAAATTATTCATGGTCTTACTTTGTGCCCTGATTCCCATAAGAACAGGCCATGAGGAGAAGGGGGCTCGGAGTGAGTTAATTCCAATGAAGTTGTACAAAATAATTTCTTGACCAGAGAACAAAATCCCCTCTAATAAAATAGCCCCCGAATGTCTAAAAGGTGTTGAAGTAACAGCCCCTCCTTTACCTTGAATAGGAATACATATCAATTAGAATTAGGCAAAGAAATAAGAGAAACTGGTTAGCTATTACAAACTAAGTACGTAGCAACTATTGCCAGGAGGTCAGAGTCCATAGTACATGGAGAAACATTTTAGACAGAAAAGATAGATAGCTAAGTTAGACATCACAAAGGCCTTATAATAAATTGCCTATAACTTCTACTCAATCTAGTGTATCCTTTTGCCCCATGACAAATTCTGAGAACTTTAATAAACAATAAGACATTCAAACTCTGTACATACAGTCATTTCTAATTGTCTGACCTGATATCCGGGTAGAAAATTTTCTGCTTCACCTAACCGCAAATGTTAATCACTACAAAAAAGGAAAATATAAAAACCTGCGTGTACTTGCAATAAACGGAGCAGAGCTTCACCGTCCTCTGAGTTGTGTTGTCGTCCGTCTCCCATCGCCGACGCCTTACCCACCTTTCAGGAGCCCCTGGGCCCAGCTGCGGCCGGACCCGGCACCTGTCTGTGCATTGCTGAGGTCTGATGGCCAAGACGGTCCTTGTGTGGGGCACCCAGACAGACAGGGGTGACGGGGCAGGGCCTCTGGGGAGGGGCTGAAAGGGTTCAAAGTTGACGGTGGGGTAAGGGAAGGTGTCCCTTTTCCCTCTGATGCAGGGAGAGGGGCCTGCCCTTCGGGGGATGGTGCACGGGGTGACTGGGGCAGGGGGGAGCCTGGAAGGGTCCCAGCTGGCCGGCGTTCTAGGCAGAGCAGCTTGTCGGTGTGGCGTTCGTGTGGTGGTGGGGGTGGTGAGGGCTATGGCGGGAGAAGAGCCGGGCACATTAGGCTAGTTTTCTATGTGCTACTTTTCCCTCTTCTCAGGTTCCTGGGGGAAGCCAAGATCCCACTCCGGGAGGTCCTCGCCACTCCCAGTCTGTCTGCCAGCTTCAATGCCCCCCTGCTGGACTCCAAGAAGCAGCCCACAGGGGTGAGTGCTCATCGAACCTCTGCCTCAGGCCAGTTTTGGGGCCTGGGCTTTGCCTTTCTGGCCCCAGAGCTGTATCGTACTTCAGCCCCCAGCAACCAGGCCTGGCCCTGCCTGGCCAGAGCTCAGGGTGCCTGGGAAGGGCCCTTGGGTGGAAGAGACAGGAGGTGGACGAGAGGGAGCCCGGTCCCACCTTCAGGGCTCAAATCATCGTTGCCTCACACCAGCCTGGCCTGCCCCTTGGTCCCTTCCTGTTGGTTTTGCACCAGAGACCCATGTCTCCCCAGGCTTCCCGCAGCCTTGGTGATGCTCCCACCCCAGTCTCCCTGGCAGCCCGTTCTCACCACCCAACCCCCTTCTCCAGGTCCAGAATATCTGAGTCATTTGGGCATAGACAACAAGGGAAGGGAGGCAGACAGATGCCCCCCTCCCCACCACCGGAATCTGTCAGACCCCCTTCCTTTCCTCCCTTGTCCTTCCCGCCCTCCCCCAGCCTTCCTGGTCCTCTCCTCGTTCTTACAGCCCGTTTCCAGCCCTCATCCCTGGCCTCCTGTTATTTTTAGTGAGCTAAATATACTCTGCAGGGTTCTTTCTTCCTGGTCAGTAGAATTCCTGACCTTCCCTCTGGGTCAGCCTCCCAGGATGCACTGGGGAAACTATCAGTTTGGAAGAAGTTCCTCCTGGTGGCACCTAGGGGGATCCTGGGCTTGACTTCTTTCAGAGTGGGGCTGCCTTACCTTATGGGGAGTGTGTGTGTGTGTGTGTGTGTGTGTGTGAGAGAGAGAGAGAGAGAGAGAGAGAAAGAATGAATGGGGGCTTGGGGGCTCCTGGCTGGCTTGGCAAGTCAGAAGGGGCTGGTCTGTGCGGAGCTCTGAATGGAACGGCTACAGGGCCCTGAGACGTAGAGAAAGAGGGAGACTGACCAAAGTCCCACAGTGAATGGGCATCCGAGTGGGGATGTGGGTCAGAGGGTGCACCTCCTAAGCTCTCAGGGGTGGAAGAGCCTTGAATGGACACCTGGTTTACTGCCCTCCTGATGCTGGAACTTTCTCCCGAGAAGTCTCAGGCTGTGAAGACTGGGATTCTTTCTTGCTGGGGAGTAGCCACTTCCCCTGTCTCCATCACCTCCTGAATCTCCTCTTGACTTCTTTGAACTCTCCCATCTCCTAATGCTCCCGATTTTTTTAGTTCCAATTTCCAATGCAGGTGTGTGGGTTTCTCCCCCCACCCCACTGAGCAATTCTCTGACACCAGCTGGGTGCCCTACATTCAACTCAATTCCGACCCTCTCTGTAGGGACACAGCATCAGATCCCACAGGTTGAGGGCTCAGTCTTACAGGACTGCTCCCCCGGTGCCCAGATGCCCCTCACAAGTCCAGGTTATCGCCTGTGCTTCTGGCCCACTGGTTGTAGGCTGGCGGTTTCAGCCACCCTGTCCTTGGGTTCAGTTGATTTGCTACCGTGGCTCACGGAACCCAGAGAAATGTTTTACTCACTAGATTGTTGGTTTATCATAAAAGGATATAACTTAGGAACAGCCAATGGAAGAGATATGTGGAGCAGGGTATGGAAAAAGGGGCGAGGAGCCTCCACTCCCTCCCCGGGCACGCCAGTCTCCCTGATCTCCACGTGTGCTCGCCAGCCCAGAAGTGCTTCAGACTCTGTCCTTCTGGGTTTCCATGGAGGCTTCATTACACAGGCACAGTTGATTAAGTCATTGGCCATTGGGAATTAAACTCGATCTCTAGCCCATCTTTCCCCCCTGGAGGCTGGCGTGGCTGGGGTGGTGGTAGGGGGAGTGAGAGGGTAAAGGGAATGTGGGCCTGAAAGTCCCAACCCTCCAGTCACATGGTTGGTTCCCCTGGCAACGAGCCCCCATCCCTAGGTGCTTCCCAAGAGTCACCTCATCGATATAGCAAAAGACACACTCATCACTTAGGAAATGCCAAGGGTTTTTAGGAGCTTTGTGCCAGAAAGAGATTATAAGGCCAAATATATACATATTTCTTATTATAAATCACCAGATCACTTCACTATAGTCAAGGAGCCCAGGGATGTCTGGAGCTTCCCCTTCAGGGGGACCCTGGAAAGGGCTGTGTAGTTAACTCCGAAGGTGTAGAAGACTCATGGGGAAATGGTGGGCATCCAGCAGGGGATCTGGGCAGTGCTTCTCCATTGCATCCCAGGGACGGGGCACCTACTTTGCTGTGTGTCTGGCCCCCAGTGCCTCCAGCTGGGCTTCTCACTTCCTGGCTAAGCTGCTCAAACGTTTCTTCACTCCAGCCCGGCGTGCATCCGTGAGGCTGGTGATTCCTGCAAGTTCTGCACTTGCTCCCCTCCAAGCTCACAGATGTATCCACCCGCTGAGACAGAGCTTTCCACACCTGGTCCCTGTCCGTGGGGCTGAGCCAGGCTGGTGACACCCAGAGGCCTCACCTCTCCTCCTCTCACTCTTGGTTCCCAGGGTCTGTCTGTGCTTCGGCTCACCAGCTGGGAGCCTGCAGCCTCCTCTTTCTGGGGCTGAGATCCCCGGTGGTCTGCTGAGCTTGTCAATCCTTCACAAACCATGTCTCCAAGAAGCAGGTGTGAGAGCCAGAAGATGATGGATGGGAGAGGAGGGCTCTGTTGGTTTAGCCCCCAGCCGACCACAGCCTGGGAGGGGTGGGGCCTCCCTCCCTGCTGCCCAGGAGGCGGCTCTGGCCTGGGGAGAGGGTGCAGGACCATCTTCTAGTCCCTGCGATAGCACCAAGTCGCAGGGTAGCCCCAGGCAGGTCCCCTCTGAGCTGGGGCTTCCCACGTGGGCCCTGGGGCTGGCTGCACTGTGGAGGGAGGCACAGAAAACCGGGGTTATGACAGAACGACAGAGAGCCCTGTCTGCAGCTGCAGATTCTCACTGGCCCTTTACTGAAGTCACTTTCTGGGCGGAGCCCAGTGGGCGGGGCATGCCAGGCACCGCCAGGGGGTAGCAGCTCAGACTGTGTCAGATGGCCAAGGAACCTGACGATGGAGTGATAGGAGTCAGCATGGCGCCTGTGGGATCCTGAGAAAACCTGGGAGGGCTGAGGGGGGCGGGGGGGCCTGCTGCAGGGGGGGCATAGACTCCAACCGCCTGTCGCTCAGCGTTCTCCTCTAAGCCCCTTCGGATATGGCACGCTGGGCTGTGCCCCGGGAGAAGATGCCAGGTCTACCCTCAGACAGATTCTAGACTGAAGAGGAGAACACTAGCCCTGTCCTGGGGGGGCCTCCAGCCTGTGGGAGAGGGGACGCACGTGGAGGAAAGAAGCAACGTGCTCAAATGTCCTCAGAGGCAGAGCAGCTCGCTAAGGAAGGTGTCGGCTTGGCCTCGGCCTTAACAGCCAGAGTCAGATCAGAGAGGGGAACGCAGGAGACCCAGCGGTGTGGTGGGTCGGAGAGCCAACTGTACGTTGGGAGCAGGGCCCGGAGGTGGGCGGACCCCTGAGTTTCCCCCAGGCCGCCCACGCCCGCCTCAGCTCAGGGCCACGTCCCATCCTCTGCCGGCTTCTGGATGCTGCCTGAGGGAAAGGCAAGCAGGGCCCAGGCGGGCACGGGTCTTTCCTGCCCCTCGGGGAGTGTGTGGCTGCACGACCTGGAGGAGGAACCGACGAGTTGTGCCCCACCTTTGCCTTCTGTTTCTTGGGACCCTCCAGAATTCTGCGATATTGCCGACCGTGACCCCAAGGTGGCGGACGTGGGAGGTGAAGGTTTCTGCCCCAGGCCAGCATGTGTTGGTGGTGGACGCACGCCGGACTGATTGGGGCTGGTGGTAGGATGTCTGCGTGGTGGTGCTGCGGTCGGAGACCTTCGGAGTGGGGCTGCCAGGTGCGGGCACTGCAAGAGGGTCCTCCTGGGGGCCGCGGCCCGAGGTCCTGTGCTCCGAAAGCACGGAGCTCACACACATCCCGCAGGAAGAGACCCTCCGCTCTGGTTACGTCCGGAGGTGGGGCCGGGGGTGGGGGGATGCAGTTTGACTTCACGGTGAGGGTGGGACATCCTGATGGGGCGGGTCCCACAGACACGCCCCCTTTCTTTTAGATTCTCAGCAGAGCTAGAGGCCTCTGGTAGGAACCACCCCTGGTCTTGTCTTGAAGCCGCAGTCCCTGGAGCCTGCCCCCTGGTGGCGAGGCCTGTTTAGATCCTGGGTTCTAGATCCTGGGTTCTAGATCTTGGGAAGCTTCCAGGGACGTTCCTGTGGCTCCTTGGTGGACATCTAAGAGATGGGGCCGGGTCTGGGCTACAGGTCTCATTCAAGTACCTGGAGCCAGCGGCACATGGCCCGTTCTTCAGGAGGCTGGTGTGGAGTTATCGTGTGAAGGAAGGAGGATGTTCAGGGAACCCCGGGGAGGGTTGCCGGGGTTGTCTTGGGCCTCCAGGGTGCTGCCCCTTGCCTCTCCCAGATGGCTGCTCCGATGGCTGCTCCTGCGCCTGAGCGCTAAGGGACTGACACCAGGCCACAGCCTTGCCCCCCTGCAGCTCCAACCCCGCACAGAGGTGGTGTGCCAGCGGCCTGCCTGTGGTACGGAGCGGGTGGGTAGGCAGGGTGAGCTCTGGTAGGAAAGGGTGTTTTTCAAGGGGATGTGGCCCAGGGTCAGGGGACCGCAGTCACCAAGTGTGAGAAGAAGCTGGGGCTGAAGGACAGCCAAGCTGTGACCCCTTTCAGTTTTTGCTCAGCTCGCTTCACCTCACTGGGGTCCACTCAGACCGTTTGATTTGACAAAACAACTTGCACTCCTTCCTGCTCCCTGGTCCTTCTTGCTCTGGTTTACCTTTTCTTTTATTTATTTATTTTTAGAGAGAGGGGAAGGAAAGGAGAGAGGGAGAGAAACATCAATGCGTGGTTGCCCTCCACGAGCCCCCTACTAAGGACCTGGCCTGCAGCCCAGGCATGTGCCCTGACTGGGATTTGAACCGGCGACCCTTTGAGTTTGCAGGCCCGCACTCAATCCACTCAGCTACACCAACCAGGGCCCTTTCCTTTTCTTTCTAACAGGCTGTATAATGTATATATTTATTTTGTTTATTTTTTGTTGTGTTTATTGTCTGTCAGATGTCAGCTCTGTGAGGGCAGGAGCCTTTGCTTTGTTCATGGAAGTATTGCAATAACCTGGTGTGCTTGGTGCTTGACTCCTTGCAGGTGCTCGGTACATATTCGTGGCGGGAATGAATAAGCAGATGAATGAATGGCCAGCTATTTTCGGTGGAGCCCCGCTCCCACTCTTTCAGATGCAGGGCCCACTCGGGCTGAGCCAAGCAGGCACTCCATGCAGGGCAGCCCCATGGGCATTTGGGGCCTGTGCGCGGTTGAATTCTCTGCCATCGCCATCTTGAAACTCATAGTAAATTTTTTCCAAAGATTTTATGTATTTGTTTTTAGAGAGAGGGGAAGGGAGGGAGAAAGAGAGGGAGAGAAACATCAATGTGCAAGAGACACATTAATCGGTTGCCTCTGGCACACCCCGCACTGGGGACCTGGCCTGCAACCCAGGCCTGTGCCCTGACTGGGAATCGAAAAAGTGACCTTTCCGTTTTCAAGGCCAGTGCTCAGTCCACTGAGCTACCCCAGTCAGAGTGAAATTCTTAGAAAATTTTTAACAAGGAGCCTGAATTTCTGTTTTGCCCTAGGCCTACAAACTACATGGCCCATCTTGACCTCACACTACTCCTCGGGAGTGGAATCAGCACGAGTGGGCGGGGGTCTTATGTATCTCTGCTGAGTGAAATTCAGTGGTTAGAGCAGGCAGAGTTCTCAGGCTTTCTTAACCTTCTAGTTTAAAATAATTTGAGATTCAGAGAAAAGCGGCAAGAGTGGGATAAAGAATAGTTCGTCCTAAACCATTGGAGCCCGAGTTGCCTACCTCCCGGCCCACCTCCCCAAATTCAGTGTGTGTTTTCTCGGATTCAGGACCTTCTCCTACCAAACGGGAACAGCCTTCCACACTGATAAAATTAACGTTGAGACGGCACTGCCTTCTAACCCACCGACCCTCATTCACGTGTTGCATCGACTTTTCCAGCAGTGTCCTTTAGAACACAGGGACCCAGTGAAAGGTCATGCGCTGTGTCCATTGTTTTGTCTCTGTAGTGTCCTTCTCTCCGGGAACGTTCCTCAGCCTTTCGTTCATGTTTATAACCTGGCGACCTTGACATTTTTGCAAATACAGGCTTGTTATCGTGGAGGCTGTCCCTCAGTCCGGGCCTGTCTGATGTTTCCTTGGAATCAGATTTAGGTCGCGCATCCTGGGCGGGAATATTCCGCAGTGACGCTGTGCTGCCTTACTAGGCCCCAGGGTGGCATGAGTTCAGTTTGTTCCATTGCTGTGTTATGAAGCTTGCTTATTGGGTTAAAGTAGCATGTGCTGGGCTTCTGCACTCATCCCCAATCCATTCCCCTAATAAGGAAGAATTGGAGGGGCAGGTACTTTGTGTAAAGACCTGGTGGCTGATCCAACTTTTATCCACTAGGTTTAACAACTATTGTGGCTTCTTGGTTGGGTTAATTATTGTTGGGATGGTTATTAAACGGTGGTATTCTAAGTCAGTTATTTTTTTCTGCATTAATCAGTTCGCATTTCACCCTAAGAAAAATCTTCCTTCCTGATTTACTTGTTTACTTCCACATGGATTCATGTATTCCTCTTTTATTCAATGGTTTAATGTTACTATCATTTATTTTCATGTTTAAATTGTCCCAGGTTTGGCTAGTGACAGCCCTGACCGTATATCCTTTTGATACGTTTCTATCATTCTTTGAGTACTTCTTTACCTTCTGGAATAAAAAACTGTCCCAGGGTCGTCTTCTACCAATCCTGGTCTAACCATGGAATTAGTTATTTCTCCTGTGGAGAAATATACAGATGTTCAGAGCCGCGCCAGACCTGAAGTGGAGTCTCCGCATTCAGGCGTGGCTATGGGCAGGTCTGGATACTTGGGGCAGGGCCCCAGAAGCTGCGCTCTTTCCTTCTTCGGGTTAGGAAGCCTGAGGCGCCAGCGCAGCGAGCGCTGGCTGCACAAGTGGCGACACCAGGTGGTGGCTTGGGAACCTGCAGCGGCCGTTAGGCAACGCCTCGGATCCGGGACTTGGGCTTCATTGCCTTCCCAGCTTCCTCCAGGGCCTCCTTCCTCAGTGTTCTGAGCCTCACCCTCCCAGCAGCCCTGCCTTTACCTAGCCTGGCTGCCCCTGCTCAGAGCCCAGTCTGGAGGGTTCAAGCCCCAAAGCCGGGTATACATCCAGGGCCTTGCGCACCTTCTGTCTCAGAATCAGAATTTGCTCCGGGAGTTTCTGGGCGTCCCTAATTTACTCAGCAGAGAGGGATGGCTGATGAGTCATACCAGAGCCACTCAGATGATATTATGCACCATTAACAGTTATGTTTATAAAGGGTTTGACAAAACCTGGGCAAGTGCTTATTGTTTAACATTAAGTAGAAGAAAAGCATTTTGTGTACGACGGAGCTGTGCACTGTTTAAAACGATTGGAGAGGACACTGAGACGTGAACAGTGGTGGGATTATAGCAGTTTGTTTCCTTTTGTCTTGTTTTTTTTTTTCTTTAAGGGTTTTGAACTTGCCAAACTTTAAAAAATAGAGCATTGATTACTTTGAGTGATTAAAACGAGGCCACCCCAGGAGGCCTGTTGGACCTGGGGTTCCAGGGAAGGCTCGGCCAGGCCCCCGAGGGCCCAGGAGCTGCAAGGCTGGACAGCCTGCTGCGACTGTCCCTCTTCTTCAGGTTCCGGGACCCCTTGGAACAGTGCAAGCATCATGGTGGGGACAGGTGGGGTGGGGGCGCCAGGCAGCCTTCCTCCGTCCACGTGAGTGACGGAGCCAGCCACTCTCCTCCTGGACCGTCAAAGCCGGAGCCCCTGGCGGTGAGGTGGGGACAGAGGTGCTTCTGGGAGGGCAGGCACTCAGAACGCCCACTGAGCAGAACAAGCCTGAGCTGTCTGCGGAGATGCAGGGGAGGGCCGTCGACTGAGTGGAGCAGTCAAGGGGGCTTTTTCCTGAAGACAGGCCCGGACTGAGAGTGGGAAAGGCCTGCAGGAGGGACTGCATTGCTGAGTCATTTATAGAAGCTTATCATGTGCTCTATCAACTCATTTAATCCTCACTGGACCCACAGGGAAGGTGCTAGTGCTATTCCTACCCCCATTTTATAGAGGAGGAAACTGAGGCGCAGAGAGGTTACAGATCCTGCCCTAGGTTGCATAGCTCCTGGGGGGTGGACCCTGACTTCAGTTTCTTTGCTTTTAACCACCTGACTGTGCTGACAGACCCTTAGGGGAGGCTCTCCTGCAGCCTGGTGAGAACCTGACCCACCAGAGCCGCCTCCCTTGGTGGAGGGATGAACGGAACAGGACAGAGGTGGAGGACGGTGGTCTGGGGCCGATGCTCTAACCTGCCGCCCCCTCGCCTATCTCTCCCAGGCCTCGCTGGTCCTGCAGGTGTCGTACACGCCGCTCCCTGGAGCCGTGCCCCTCTTCCCACCCACCACTCCTCTGGAACCCTCCCCGACTCTGCCTGACCAGGATATGATGGCAGGTGAGGAGCCCCCTCACCTTGGCAGGGCCCAGGGGGAGAAGCCTGGCCGAGGCTCCCAAGCCCGGGGGTGGGGGCCACAGGGAGGCTTCAGCGGCTTGTGCCACCCTCCCCAGGTGAGGGGAGAAGAGTGGACGCTGGTGGGTGGCGGTCCTGAGAGTGGCTTCCTGCCACGCAGGAGAGACGGGAGGGTGTGTTCCCCTAGGATGAGTGTGTGGACCCACCTCGCCCAGCTGTCCAGGGAGGGGGCTGCACCTGGGCTGGGTGCTCTGCACTGTGCAGCTTCGGATGGGTGGGTGCTCCAGAAGCTACACCTGTGCTGGGATGGGTCTGTCCCAGGTGACACCTGAGGCCCCTCCCACTCCCCAGAGCCCAGTGCCTCCCTGTCCGGGCATTTAGCAGGACTTCAGTGATGACATGTGACGGAAGAACTGGATTTTTATGGAAAGGACTCTGGGTTGTAGTTGGGAGACATGAGTTCCAGTGTTGCCTTTGACACCAAGTAGCTATGTGACTTTGGACCGGCCACTCTCCCTCTCCAGGTGTATAGTTTATCATTTGTGAAATGAGCCAACAATTAGCCAAGTACCAGTTGGCTTCAGCTCTCCTCGTTTGCCTCTGCTGTGCTTGTCAAGGGCGGACCAAGCCCAGGGTGGCTGGCTTACCAGTGCGGGGTGGGGGCAGGGTGGTCCAGTGGGCCAGCTGGGTGGGCAGGAAGCTACACAGATAGGCCAGGTGAGAATTTGCCCACCGGAAAGAGTCTATAGTTTCTCTCATGGTGAAGAGACCTAGAGGCAAACACACAGCATCAAACCTGCCTCCATGTGCCCTAAGCCTGTCCTGCAGCCCAGCCCTGTGTGGGGCTCTTGGTGAGGGGGCAGAGCAGGGCCCCTGTTGTTGAGGCTTGCACCGTCTGAGCTTGGAGGTAGGGCGCTCATCTGGACTGGGGTCCGGGAAGAAGGAGTGCTTCTGGTGATAGAGGGTGGGGAGCGTTCAGGGTCCCGAGTGTTCAGGGAGCGCTCAGGGGAGGCTCTCAGGGGTGACCAACTCCCAGTCCTGCTTAGAAGGTGCTGACAGGGACAGTCCTTAGCAGACAAGGGGTCTGTGCCTGAGCTTTGTGTCAGGCTGGGGGCGGGGGCAGGGAGAGCAGGGGTGGGTGGGAGAGGAGGAGCCAGGCTGGCCTCCCTCACCCAGCTCCCTCCTCCCCTCCCGGGGCTGTGCCCTGCCCACCTGCCAGGTGGGAGACAGAGCCGGGCCGAGACTTGGTCCCTGCTCAGTGACAGCACTGTGGACACGAGATACTCTGGAAAGAAGTGGCTGGCCCCCACGGGTGAGACACAGCCAGGGCTGCCCTGCTCCCAGCCCTATTACCAGTAACCATCTCTTGCGGCCATCGTCAGCTCCCAAGAGGGGGAGGAGGGGGTCAGAGGGGTCCACCCTACAGGACACGGTGGGGAGGGCAGGGCCATTCTCTTTCCTTCCTGTTGACTAACTGGACTGACCGCCCTCATGTTTTAGCTGTTGGAAGTTTCTCTTCTTCCTTCCTTGTCCACCCTGGCTCATCGATGGGAGAAGGAGAGGGGCAGCATTGATGCCCAGACCCTTGGGATCCTCCGTTAGCTCGGCTGGTCCAAGGGCAGGGCCAGAGGGACCCAGAACTCACTAGCACCCTCTCCTCCCAGACACAGGAGGAGAGGAGGACACTGAGGACCAGGGGCTCACAGGGGATGAGGCAGAGCCGTTCCTGGATCAGAGTGGTGTCCCAGGCCCCGGGGCTCCTGCCACTCCGAAGAAGCCAGCTTCCCACCCTCCCCCGTACCACCCTGGGAATAAGAGGAAGAGAAGCACACCCACGCCCAGAAAGGTGCTGTCGGACAAGCCGCAGGACTTCCAGGTAATGGGCCGACTGTCCTGGCCACAGTCTCCCCCTCTAGTGGGTCAACAGCTGCTGGTGCCCAGTGCCTGCTTGTCTGTCCAAGCTCAGGGAAGACCCTGAAGCCCTCCTGGGGGGCAGTCTGGTTTTCCTGGGCCTCGGGGAGAAGTGGAATGGGCAGTTCACATCTTGGGGCCTCAGAATAAGCCTCTACTCAGTCCCCGGTTTTGCTCTTAAGAATGGGTGTGTGTGTGTGTGTGTGTGTGTGTGTGTGTGCGCGCGCACGCGCGCGCGCGCGCACGCGCATGTGCACTGTAGAGATTCAGCATAGCTCACAGCTGTTGCCTGTTTCCCAACCAGCGTTTTTCCGGCTAGCTAGCTGGTGCTGCTCAGAGTGCGGTCCTCGGCCAGCAGCTCGAGCACCAGCCGCGGGGAGCTGGGCAGAAGCGCAGACCCCTAGACCGGCTGAACTAGACTTTGCATTTTAACAAGATCTCCAAATCTAAGAAGCTCTGTCCGGCTATCTTTCTTTTCTCTATACCCATGCCCTTCCTTATGGCCATGGGTTTTTCTGAAAGTCTATGAAATTTGAGTTTGTTCAAGCTCTTCAGAGAATAAAACTAATGTTAACCCTTTGACACATTTTTATCCAAAGAGCCATTCCATTTTATTTGTTTTTTAATTTTGGTCCGTTGCTTAATTGTTTGCTTTTCTACAGAATTTTCCATTTTGATATAGTTGCACTTAGTGATACTTAACTCTTTAGAACGATGTACTTTTAAAGTTAAAAATAGGAAACAAATCTTCATTAAGTGCAAAAAAATAGTAAAAAAATATTTTATCTCTAGAACATGGTAAGTTAGGCAAAAGTGCTTGCTATTAGTTCTATATTTGCCTGAAAGACAAAATTCTAACTTATTTTTATTGGTATTCTTCCCAAGACATGTTCTTATTGCTTTCTTTATCCTTAGAAAATTAATATTTTTATTGTAGAAAATTTGGAAAAGACAGCAAAGGGAATAAAAACCACTTATCTACCTTTCTCATTGTTTTTAATAATATATTCTTCTACAGTATGCTATTTTTTAAAAAGCCTATCAGTAAATAAATAACTGCTGATTACAAATTAGAACTACTAAACACACTATTTTTCCATGAAAATTGTTTCAGTATTTTAAAATATCATATTTTAAATATTTTGCCTAAATTTGGAAGCAGATACTCTTAACACCTTCATTTACTTACGGTTCAGTGGAAAAAAACTCTTAATCGGTTCCTCAGAATGTGAGACAAGACTGCATCTTACAAAGAACAGAGAGGATGCACTTCACTCTCTGAGCTCGGCCTCTGAGGGAATTGCCGGTGAAGAATGCTCAGGCCACGTGAAAACTGCAGGGTCAAAGGGCCCGAGGTGCCGACGGCTGCATGTATCCGGGGCTGCACCCTTGGCTTGGTCCTGGGATTTAATGCTGGGGTCGCCTGGCAGCTCTCATGTGGAGCAATGGGATTTATAGGTGCAAGGGACCTTGGTGGGAAGGGCTGATATTTTTGTACAAACTCTTAATTCTTTTTTAACACCCTTCCCAAGAAGCCAGCAGTGAGGATGGTCCCTGAGATTTCTGACTCTTTGGGGTGTGTGTGTGTGTGTGTGTTTCTGACCACTTCCGCTTTCCTTCTGCTCACACCCTGTCCTGGCTTTCAGATCAGGGTCCAGGTGATCGAGGGGCGCCAGCTGCCAGGGGTGAACATCAAGCCTGTGGTCAAGGTCACTGCTGCTGGACAGACCAAGCGGACTCGGATTCACAAGGGAAACAGCCCAGTCTTCAACGAGGTGGGAGGCACTGGGTGCTAGGGCTGGGACCTTGGTGGGCTGTCTGGATTGGGAGCGCGAAGCAGACCCCTGGCACTGCGTTACGGCGTGACCCTGGGTGGAGACGTGTGCCAGGTCTCGCATGAGCCACCTGAGGGAGTGCCTCGGGTTCCCACAGCTCCACGTCCCTGTCATCCTGCAGGGCCAGCCACCCCCCTGCCCCTGAGGAGACAACCTCTGTGAGGCTGGGGAGGAACATCCCAGCATCTGTCACGTCCCCAGAGCTCAGTGCTGGGCTGAGCTCACTCCCCACTTTCTGTGGGGACCAGACCTGAAGGGTGCGGTTGGCGGGGGACCCTCTCCCTGTCCTGGGGGTCAGCAGGCACACACTCATTTCCCTTTGCCCTGAACCAACAGACTCTTTTCTTCAACGTGTTTGACTCTCCGGCGGAGCTGTTTGACGAGCCCATCTTTATCACGGTACGTTTGGGTGGTCGGGGCGTTCTCCGTGGGCTGTGCGCACACACATCCCGGTCACTGTACGTGTGTGCGCGAGAGGCCTGAAGGCCAGAGCAGCCCACCCCAAAACTCTGCGGGTCACAGAGATGCCACCAGCAGTTCAGATGGGGGCGGCAGCCAAGCAGGGAGACCCTGCTGTCAGCACCCACAGGTGTCTGGGGTCGGGGTCCTGACATGGTTCCCGCAGTGGGCACACTGATTTTCATCGTACATTGTCTGTCTGTGTGCCTGTTTCCTGCCAAGATTTTCTCTCTCTGGGCCCCAGGGCTCTTTCTTCCTTTCCTCCAAAAGGCAAGAGAGTTCAGTGGTTCAAAGCGTGCACTCTGGAGCCAAACTGGGTTCTCACCCTGCCTCTGCCACTTAGGGCCTGCACGACTCTGTACGTGTCCTGTAATCTGTCTTCACCTCTGTTTCTTCATCTCCTCCTTGTAGTAATAGCACCTCCTTGTAGTGTGTCCTTGTGCGGGTTAAAGATGGCTTAGCACAATCTCCGGAATAGTGTAAGGGAGGGAAGAGCTGCTGGGTTGGACCCTGTCTGGGCCAACGTTTACTTGTAAATGAGAGTTTTCATTTACCCTTTCCTCCAGGTGGTAGACTCCCGTTCCCTCAGGACGGACGCTCTCATCGGGGAGTTCCGGGTAATTGTTTATTTTCTTTGCAAGCAGTCAGTTCTCGCTTATCTGTGTTAGCGGGGGCTCTGTGGATAACGTGCCAGGGTTGGCACCCCGGAGATTGTGCCTGTCTTAGTCTGTATTGGTGAAATATAGCTAACAAAACAAATAAAAATAAAACAAAACAAAATCCGCCAGCCCAGAAGCCCTCTCCACAAAGGTGCTAGGGAAAGAGAAGGCTTCTGTTACTGAGGAACCATCGCACCAGCACAGGCTGTGCATCGCGGGCAGTCCGCTAAGAGACGGTGAAGAAACCGTCCTTACAGCCCAGCAGACGGAACCCATTCCGTACGTGGTCTCAGGGGGAACACTGCCTCATCCTCAAGTAGGTGGATTTGACAGCACCCTCGCTCCCGCGTCCTAACTGGACCTGGTCATGGGGGGTGACCATCTGGTCAGTTAACTGACTTTATCCAGAGGGAAAGACAGAAAGAAAGCTCACATTTTCATGATAGGAGGTAGTGTTACAACTTGGAGCGAGGCGTGCCCTGAAGTCAGGCCCTTCCCTTCCCACAGAGACGGGGCGAGCCTTGAGAAAGACACTTCTGGGTCACCCTAATCTATGATTTTTTTTTTAAAAAAGAAAATTATAAAATACAGGAAAGAATAGAAATAAAATAAGAGCCACCCAAATCTACCACCCAGAGAGAGCAGTCACGGTTTTGTTGTATTTCCTTCCTTCTTTTCTATGCACGGATATGCGTCACCAAACTTTGATTAAAACGTATTCCACTTTCTTTCCATGTAATAATATCAAATGAGGAACTCTCCCCATGTTTCTAAATGATCTTCCAATCATGGCTTTTAGCTGGATGCTGTAACGCACCACACCCCGTGCGGCACTCCGGGGCCCAGGGTTCAGGTGTGTCTCCTGCTCTGTTTACTTTCAGGTAGACGTGGGCACCGTCTACAGAGAGCCCCGTGAGTCTCGCCCTCCTCAGCTCGGCCATGTTCTTGCAGTTGGGGTCCAGAGGCTGCGGGGGGTCACCCATTAAGGACGTTCGCTTTCCCCTGGGGGGGGTTAGAAGTAGAGGGGGAGTTTGAGCCTGGAGGTGAGAGCTGCAGGCTTGGGGAGGGCAGGTCTTCACCGTCTGGGCAAAACAAGCCTGCAGGAGACCCAGCCCTCCAGAGGTGTCAGGGCCTCGGCAGGGACGCTAAACCTGGAAGGCCCCAAGCAAACGTGGCTGGCAGCTGGGTCACCTCAGACCCGGTGGGTGGGGCCATTTGGTCGACAAATCTAGGGTTTCTCCACACCCTGGTTTCTGCTCTGCTCTGGTCACTTGCTGAGGGAGAGAGGGAAACGGCCTTGGGTCCGGCTTTGGCAGCCTCTTACAGGGGTTTCTGTTAACTTTTCTGACTCAAACCTGCTCGCACACTCTGAGTATCTTTTATTCTAAAACTTGAGTCCTGCCCCATGTCCCAGTGCACGAGTCCTTCATCCAGGCCAAACGCAGTCCGCCCTGGGCTCCTGGCTGCGGTTGCAGACTTGGGTCCTTCCAGTTCTGCAGTCACCGATGGATGTTGTCTCGCCCAGGACATGCCCATCTCAGGAAGTGGTTGCTGCTCTCAGACCCTGACGATTTCTCTGCTGGGGCCAGGGGCTACCTGAAAGCAAGCCTTTGCGTGCTGGGGCCTGGAGACGAAGCACCGGTGAGTACATGGCCCTGGGTCTGCCTCCCAGCACCTTCCCCTGGTAGCGGAAGACCAAACAACCAACGAACGAAGCTACACACTAAGCCCTGGCTGGAGTGGCTCAGTGGATTGAGTGTGGACCTGGGAACCAAATGGTCCCCAGTTCAGTTCCCAGTCGGGGCACATGCCTGGTTGTGGGCCAGGTCCCCGGTAGGGGGTGCATGAGAGGCAACCACACATTGATGTTTCTCTCCCTCTCTTTCTCCCTCCCTTACCCTCTTTCTAAAAATAAATAAATAAAATCTTTTAAAAAAAAGAATGCACAGTAGTTATGAGAAATGTAGCATACATGTAAATAAAAATTAAAAATGCATAATTCTACCACTCAGAGAGGGCTGTTATTAATATCTTTTTGCCTATCCTCCCAGAAGGATATGCAAAAATACATGTGTATTTTTCTTTCCTTAATACTTTTTTACTGAGGTCTAATTAACATATAACAGTTGGAGATACGGCCACACCTCTAGCAACTGAGGGGGACAGGAGACTAAGGTGCTGTTGGTGGGGGACAAGGGACTGTGCCGCTGGATGACTTGTCCACATACATGGATGTTGATTATCTTTTTAAAAAAATTTTATTTATTGATTTGAGAGAGAGAGGTTGATTGATATGTTGTTCCACTTATTCATTGGTTGCTTCTTATATGTGCCCTGACTGGAGATTGGATCCACAACCTTGGCATATCAGGACGATGCTCTAACCAACTGAGCTGCCTCGCCAGGGCTGGACGTTGATTATCTTATGGAAGGATTGGAAATCAGATAGGCAAAGGGTGTGGCAGGCCCTGAAGTCGTCAAGGCGAGCTGAGCACATGACCATGGCTTGGATGATGGCCGCAGTGGGCACGGGGGGAGAGGGCTGTATCTGTGGGTGGGGTGGGCTTCCACAGAGGACAGATGGCAGGGTGGTGGAGGGCAGCTGTCAGCGCTGGCCCTCTCTCTCCAGCCTGTGATGGCCCGGAGGACGGGAGAGTTGGGAAGGGATCTCCAGGGAAAGGGTGGTGGGAGGTGGGGTTGCCCAGGGAAAGCCACGTATAATTGTGAAGGCAGAGGGCAAATCCCATGAGGCTACCAAGGTGAGGATCTGGCTGATGATAAGAGCTCAGGAATCCCCAGTGGAAAGGTCAGGGGAGGGAGAGCCCAGGGTGCTGTGCAGGGGCCGATGGAGCTCAGAGGGACAAGCCCCACCCCAGGGCACCTGTCCCTGCTCTCTCGTCCCACACACTCCAGCCCTGACCCTCTGTATCCCGTCTCTCTGCCGTTGTACATCTTGCTTCTTCCATGAGGCATCTCTGAATCTATTGTCCTTTTGTAAAACAATGCTTCCTCTTCTTCCTATTCATTGGAACCTTCTTCCCGGCCTCCCCCCACTACCCCCAAGCCACTCCTCTTAAAACCTGCTCTGAGGGAATCCCCTATTTTCTGCTTCAACTCTCCTTGGGCCTCTGGGATTCCAGAGGGGCCAGGCCATCTCTGGTTTCTCACTGCAGCTGCCCTTCCCAACTTCAGCTCTGCCTCCTCCTTCAGAGGCCCTTCACTGGTTCTTTCCCCCTCTGTTGGTCCTCCAGGCTGTTTCCTACCCCTGGCAGAGCTGGCCCAGGAGGGTCCTTGTTTGTAGGTTTCCAACTTTGCCATGAGGTGTGACATGTCCTCCCTGGTGAGTCCTCAATATCTGACCTTCTTTAAGAGCCAGGGCTTGGAAGTCCCTCTCTCTCCACCAGTCTCTCCAGGGCTCCGAAGTCCCTCTCTCCACCAGTCTCTCCAGAGCTCGGAAGTCCCTCTCTCCACCAGTCTCTCCAGGGCTCCGAAGTCCCTCTGTCCGCTAGTCTCTTTCTGCCTCTTTCCCTCCCTCAGCCGCTGACTCACCAGTCACTGAGGAGTTCTCACCAGAACTGAGGTTCCTCATCACTGAGGTGACAGCCCCTGACTGCTCTGTTTCCCAGCCCACCAGCTCTGTGCTGCCACTCTCTCCTCCTGCAGCCTGGACCCCGAGACCCTAATTCCCACTGTGTGCTTACTAGCCCCTTGGTCTCCTGCGTACCTTGAGTCCCCCACTGTCCCTACCACACACTTCTACTCCACTCCTTGGTCGGTTCTGCTGGCAGAAGTCACCCAGAGGTGCTGGTTGACGTGGGTGCTGCCAACGTCTTCCTTTACTGGGGTGCAGTTTACTCCTTATCTCATTCTCCACAGGGGCTGTTTCCAAACTTTCCTGTCCATCCTGAGCTCCAACCTCCGCCTCCTTCAGGGAGCTGGAGCTGCACAGTGGGGGCTCCTGAACCCCTCTCCTGTCCCCTGCTGTGCCCGCCCTCCCCCCTCGTCTCCCACCCCCCACTCTCCTCACCCGCTTTGCCGTGTGCCCGTGCCCTCTGCCATCCTGCTCTACCTTCTCTTCCCAGTCTCTCTTCTTGTTATTATTGTCTCCACTGCCTCGATGGTGAAACAGAGTCTCGGGGTGAGGAAGCTGCCTGGGATGACACTCGAGTCAGCGGCAGGGTGCGACTGGCCTTTCTTCAAGGTGCCCCACTTTGGTGGTGCTGGTTGAAGAAGAAAAAACGTTGTGCCTGGAGCGCTTTAAGGAGTCACCCCTGGTTTGTGTTGTAGCCGGAGAGAAAGGACCCCTCTGAAGACAAGGAGGACATCGAAAGCAACCTGCTCCGGCCCATCGGTGTGGCCCTTCGAGGAGCGCACTTCTGCCTGAGGGTCTTCAGGGCCGAGGACTTACCGCAGAGTGAGTCTGGTGACTTCCCTGGGTCTGAGCCCTGGGTAGGACGGGGGACCCCGGCTGGGCCGCATCAGTCCCCTGGAGGGAAGCAGATGGAGTGGCAGCCCCTCTGCTCCCCCTCTGCCTCCCACTGGCCTGGCTTCCTCGCTCCCAGAATGTACTCGCTCAGTGACCAGCCCGACTCCCCCTCCACTCTGTCCTCCGGGGAAACCTCAACCCCTCTCTAGGTTTTCCCAAGGGTTTTTACTGTTCTTATCAGAAAAGCAACCAGAATTAATGAAAAGTAATATCAGTGCTGGTGGACTCACAGAGATGCAAGAAATCTTGAGACTAGTAGCTGCCCCTGGGCTCCATGTCGGCATCCCTGAGGCCTGTTCTGGCTGGTTAGCCTCATGGACCCATTTTCTTGGTTCTCACTGGGGAGTTAGCACCGTATGGACTTTGTTCTGTGCTCAGGGCGGGATCTCACTGATTTTCTTCACTCCTCGAGGAAGCCCAGCCTGCACACGGGCAGACCCTGGGCTGGGGAAGCAGTCAGTGAGTGGTTGGAAGGGCTCAGTGCCTCCACAGGTGAAGGCTGGGTGTCCAGTTTGCCTCGGATTGTCCTGGTTTCAGCACTGAAAGTCCCATGTCCTGGGGAACCATTCAGCACCCCGGCAAACTGGGGCAGTGGGTCACCGAGCGTGGTCCTCACCCTCCCGGGTAGCCAGTGCGGCCACTGCCTGGCCTCTCAGCAGGGCCAGCCCTGGACTGTGCCCTGTGGTGTGCTCGGCAAATGCCGGGGGACTACAGTAGGTCCTTGAATAACATTGTTCTGTCCCACAGCTCTCGTTATAACGTTGGTGAGGTGCCATCTGAACTTAACTCTGATTTTCATCAATTAGTCCATGGTGAAATTGGTTCCCTTCTGTGTAGGTTTGCTTAAATTCACAGAACCTATCGACGGCCTTACTGTATACTTCACATTCTAGAGCTGTGGGTGTCGACCCAGGCTGTGTGCTACAACCACCAGGGAGCTTTAAGGTGCAGATGCCTGGGCCCCACCTCCAGGGCCTCAGAGGGACTTGGTTGGGGGAGGGCTCGAGCACCAGTGGTCTCCGAAGGCTCCCGAGGTGGTTCAGCTGTGCTGCAGGCAGCGAGCCCCCGCTGGGGAGCCTGCGTCGGTGGCGTAAGCCAGGTGCCGTTCATAGTGGAGTCGGTGAGAGCGTTTGCTGTCTGGGTCCCCGTCTACAAATTTGCATGAAGCTAGTTGGTTGAGGGTCTCTGCTTTGACTCATGACATCCATAAAAATGAAACGGGTTCCTTCTGCACAGGCTCACTTGAACCAAAATCATGGGGAAAGCCTTTAAATAAGTGATAGGTGTTAAACGGTCATGGAAATACATACTGAAAACATTCTTCATTTATTAGTTACAGCTAAGCAGAGTGAAGCTGGTGAGATTCCAAGGGGCGCTGGGGATTTAAATAGAAATGTTTGCTTTGCCTGAGGTGAAGGCACTGTGTGTTTAATTCTCTGCAATGTTGTTTAAATATGAATAAAACAAAATAGGTGGGAAACTGGAACCTAAATATTTGTCAACCATTGTTACCTGTGGAAGTCAGATAGACATTAGCTAGAATATGATCTTTAACTGTCCCCTCCTCCCCCAATTCATATATGTATGTACATTGCAGATAACATGTCTGCATGCATACATTCACACATACACATCTATCATCTATCTGTTATCTATCGGTCATCTACCTATCTACCGATCAATATGGCTCAGTTAGCAGAATATTGGTTTGGAGCAACATAGATTAAAAATTCATTAAAAAGACAGAACTGAGTTGTTGGTTGGATATAAAGAAAAATATCAAACAGATACCAATAATGGGATATTATTATAACAACTTCCAGTCCTTTTCTGGATGTTTACTGCCCTTATTTTTTTAAAGATTTTATTTATTGACTTTTAGAGAGAGGGGAAGGGAGGGAGGAGAGGGAGAGAAACATTGACGTGAGAGAGAAACGTCAATCAGTTGCCTCTTGCACGGCTCCGATTGGAGACCTGGCCCACAACCCAGGCATGTGCCCTGACTGGGAATCCAATCGGCGACCTTTCGGTTTGTGGGATGATGCATAGCCAACCAAGCCACACCAGGCTTTACTGCCTTTATTGAGGTAGATTTCCAGTCAATCAATTGGTGGACCTGTCCCGAAAGACACCCAGAGCAGGGAGACAGTGAACAAGCTGTGGGGGGCTGGGCGAGGAAGGGGTGCGGTGCCTTCAGCAGCTGCTGTCCTGAGGTGGTCCTCCCTCCTGTGAGGCCCTGGGCTGAGCAGGTGCCCTAGCCTCTCTCTCTTTCCCAAGACCACCTGGAGACCGGTGGGCAGGAAGTCAGGGTTTCGGAGGTGGGACAGCAGGTGGACAGCAACCAATGTGTTCTTCTCTCCAGTGGACGACGCCGTGATGGACAACGTGAAGCAGCTCTTTGGCTTTGACAGTAACAAGAAGAACTTGGTGGATCCCTTCGTGGAGGTCAGCTTTGCAGGGAAAATGGTAAGGAGCTGAGACGCAAGAGGATTCTCAGGGGAGGGCAGCGTGCAGGCCAGGTGAGGTGCAAACAAGCTGCCTGTGGCGCCCCCCACTGGGGGCGTGTGCACACAGATGGGGTCTCCAGCAGAGCCACTCACTCAGGCCTAGCTGTCTGGGCTGCAGTGCACACACGTGCGGATGGGTCTGCTTGGGGTGTCCTGAAGCTGGCCACTGGGAGCCCCTTTGCACTGGCTCCTCCACGTCCGTCTAACACGGATCTCAGAGCAAATGTGCGCGGGGGAGGGGACTCCGATTGCAAACTCATTCGCAGTGAGGTGGAAGTGTTCGCTGGGGGTCCTGCCCCCTGTGAGCTTTGGGCTTGGGGTCAGGGTCTGGTGCAAGAAGCTGCACCCTCCATTTTCCCTCTGGAAGGAAGGGGCTTTGTCCTGAGGGAGGAACTGGGACCTTCCCTCTTGAAAGCTTTAGCCTGCTGCTTCCCACGCCTCTGTGTCCCCCCGACCCCCAGTCACCTTGTTGTGCCCTCCCCTACACTCTCTCGGCTCCCCTTCCTGCCTGCATCTCTCTCTCAGTTGGCTTGTGTGTCACCTTTTCTGAGGAGCCCTGGGGTTTTGTCCTCTGTGTGTCCACCAACCCCAGCCTGACACTCTCTGCATTTCCTCTTATGGACACTTGGTGGCAATATTATCTAAGGTGTGAACCACACCTGATTTGGCGGAGCTATCAGGGAAATGAGAAGGGGGGTTGGGGGGGAGAGAGATGAGGGTTGTGGGGGAGACAGAGACAGAGAGAGTTGTGTGTGTGTGTGTGTGTGTAGACACTTGGAGGACAAAGTGAGAAACTTTAAAACACCTTTTTTTTTTTTACCAGAATACAAGAATAAAACCTATTAATTAAAAAGAAAAGAAAAGAAAAGAATCAGAAACCCAAGGAAAACAAAAGAAAATTAACCATATTTCCGTACCCCACACTACTCTGGAGACAACCGCTGTTGACATTTGTGTCTATTCCCTGCCACTACGATTTCCTCTCTGTACTCCTCAGTCCCCCGTTGGCTTCACCCCCACCCCGTCCCCGGGGGAGGGGGGAATCAGATTCAGGTTTCAGTTGGTTTCAATTGCTTTCAGATTCTGTATTTGCAAATTTGCCTACTTGCTAAAATTTATTTCTAACTCCAAAATCAGCACTGACAGTGCTTTCGTGATCACTTGTGCGCATGTGCAGAGGGGCGAAACCATCCGAGTCCGTCCCTTTGCCGGTTGCCCGCTGAGCAGGAGCGATGCGACGCTCTGCCTTCTCGTTCCAGATCTCATCTTGTAAACCGGTCCTTTCCTTGGTCTACGTAGTGTCATGTTTGTTCGTTTGCTTTGTTTTTGTTTTGTTTCTGCATTTTATTGGCGATTTCACTGCTTAAAAGAGCCCCCTCGTGTAGTGCTGCGGAGCTTTGCAGCGTTCGGAAGTGCAAGAAGGCGGTGACGCGCCTCCGGGGGAAAGTCTGTGTTGGACGAGCTTCGCTCAGGCACGAGGCTGTGCCGCTGACCACGGGTTCAATGTTAATGAATCAACAGTGCATATTAGATAAGGTGCCTTCGCACAGAAACACTTAGAATGTGAAGTTATATATTGAGCAATGGACAAAAGGGCTGTGAGAGAGGCTGGCAGGAGCTGCACCCCGTATGTCCCTGGGAGCAGCCGTTCGGCCTTTGCGAAGTCAGGGCTCCTGGTGGTTTGAAGCACGCGCAGCCTCCACCCTGACGGGGCTCAGCTGCCCCTGCGCAGTCTGGCAAGCTGCTTTCATCGCCTAACGTAACAGCCTTTGAGATCAGTGTTTTCATGGCTGCATGCTGTTCTATGAGGTGAATGCAACATAATATTTAACCTGCTTTCGTATGATTTTTTTGTTGTTGTTGGAATCTTCCTCTTTTGTGAACAGCGCTGTGACAAGTCCGTGCACAGGAATCTGTGCGCACACTCTGCTTTTCTGAGGGAGGTTCCTAGAACCCGGTCGAGGGCATGCTTATCTTTAAGTATTGGGTAAGGGTGGGTGAGTACCCCTCCAGAAAGTCTGCACTGAATACACTCTCTCAGCACGTGAAGCGGGTGGTTCTGTTTGTTTGTTTGTTTTTGAAAGGTGTGGAGACCATAAGGAGGAGGAGAAGCTGGGGCTGCCTGGGCTGCGTGTGTGGGCAGTGCAACGGGATGTGGGAGGGAAGTTGGGATCTTCAGTGCCAGAGGCCCGCTGGCCTGGGTGTGGCCATGGGGCCTGCTCTTCAGGTTCCCAGACCCGCATCCCAGTGGCTCTCAAGGGAAGCCCAAGGGGGGACAGGTGATGGCTTCCCTCACCGTGGAGAAGGTCTGTGACTGCCCACCGCTCCGGGGAGTGTGCAGCCGCCTGCGCCTTCTTGCTCCAGGGAGCGGGGGTTGGATGTTGGCAGGGACTCTCAGCTGTGTCTGGCTAAAGAGTCCTTTCCTGTTTTAAAATTTTGCTCATCTAATTTTTGAACTAGGTAATATGTTTATTACATATGCACACACATCCATCTGTTTATCTGTCTAATATCTATCATCTGTCTCTGTCTATTGCTATATGCCTGTATCCACCTGCCGTCTGCCTGTGTCTGTCTCTCGTCTGTCTGCCTCTGTCGTCCGTCCATCAGGAAAACTCCTCCCGCTTTGTGCTCATCCAGCAGTTTGTCAGTTCCTGTCCTCACCTTTTGCATCATCCTGGTTTACATTGGGTGCATGCAAGCCACTCTGACTGTAAATTCTTAGATTTTACCCTTTTAACACAAATGTTTGCCCAGTATACTTATTGTTCTGCCCCTTGCTTTTCAATTTCCCCCAGCTTTATTGAGATAAAATGGACATGTAGAGCTGTATAAACTTGAGGCATGCAGCATGACTTATTTTGTGAAATGATTGTCGTAATTTGAGTTAACATCCATCCTCTCATATAGACGCCCCCAAAAGAACACAAGGTTTTTATCCTTGTGATCATAACTCTTAGGATCTACACTCTTAACAATGTCAAATGTGCCTACGCCAGTGTTAACTATATTCTACATGTTGTAGGGAACATCCTCATTACTTAGCTTCCCAATTAACGACATAACTTGGAGATTGTTTCATGTCACAGAGCAGTCCTCATTCTTTTTAGAGTCACATGGTGCTCCATTGTGCGGCTGGACCAACGTTTGTTTAATCTGCCCTCTGTCGGTAAACACAGGGACTATTCCAAATCCCTGCCAGTACAAGCTGTTCTGCAGTGAGTAACCCCACACGTATGCCCTTCTGCACATGTGCAGGTATTTCTGTAGGGTACATGTCTAGAACTAGAATCGGTAGGTCAAAGGGTATTTGCATTTGGCATTTTTAAAAAGATTTTATTTACTTGTTTTTAGAGAGAGGGAAAGGGAGGAAAAGAGGGAGAAGAACATCAATGTGTGGTCACCTCTTGTGCGCCCCCTGCTGAGGACCTGGCCTGCACCCCAGGCGTGTGCACTGACAGGGAATCGAACTGGCGATCCTTTGTTTCATAGGCTGGCACACGTTGCACTGAGCTACACCAGCCAGGGCATGCATTTGGTATTTTGATAGTGGCCAGTTGACCTCTGTAGAGGTTGAGTTTCCCCAAAGCCTTAGCAATAGAGGGCTGCCTGGTTTTTAGAGAATTTTACAGAGCTGCCGAGTGAGAAATGGTATTTCATTAGTTTTATTTGTCACAAGGGAGAGTGAGCATTTTTTATGCACGGTACAACCCTTTGTAAGCTCATTCCTGGGAGCTGCTTCCCACTCTGCCCATCGTTTAGTTGCATCGTCGGTCTCTCTTCTTTCCTTTTGATCACAAAGGGCCACATCCTGGCACCCAGCCCTGCCCCAGCCTTTGCCTGGGCTCCTCTCACAGGGAGGAGGAGAGGGTGGGGACTGGGGCCTGCACCGGGTGGACCAAGGACAGAGACAGTCCTGGCCGCACCATCGTCTTGTCTCATGGAGGGGCTGAAACCACTGACCTAGGTCAGTCGCATGTTAAATGAGATGATGCGTGTGAAGTGCTTCACACAATGCAGGGCCCATAGGCAATGCTCTGAAAAACCATTGACTATGCAGGGCGTGCAAACCTACCAGGATCCTACACATCTGAAACCGAGCCTTTACTGTGTGGGTGCAGGATGCCCTGAGCTGGCTAAGGGGCCTGGCGCTGCTTGGGGACTCCAAGGGCAGAGCCAAGTACTCGAGCTGCTGGTTTGGATCCGATTTCCACCTCTGCTAGGTTTCTTGTTCGTGGAAAGCCAAGTCTTAAGAGCAGGGCTGATCTGAGGCAGACTGTGTCTTACGGGGTTTGAATGTTCACTTAATTTTCCTCTCACTCTTGGATGCTGGTGCATGACCCTGGCTTGGCCCTTCATTCCCTTTTCTCCTTCTCCTCCCCCCATCTCTAAACCCCTAGGGCTCACGGTCTTCCAAAGGGGCAGGCGATCTGGGCTGGTGGGCGAAAGGAATTGCCTCAGGCTGTAGGGCCCTAGGAAAGTCAGTCTGGACGTATTACCTCCCCATTTAGGGTCATTACCTGTAATGGGAGGTAGGGGAGGGGGAATATGAGCCCAAAATAAGGGTGAGGGCTGTGGCATGCAGGCAATCTGTTCCCCAGCTCCGGGCCTGACTTACCATTGAGCTGTCTCTGCAAAGATTCCCTGTGCCTAGGCCCACTGTGCAGGACCCCAAAGCCCTCAGGGCCTTCTGCCCAGCAGGACAGAGAACTGCCGCTAGCTGGTGTGGTCCCCAAGGGAATTCAGAGTCCCTGAGGAGCTCCATCTACCTCTGTGTCTTCCAGCTCTGCAGCAAAATCCTGGAGAAGACAGCCAACCCTCAGTGGAACCAGAGCATCACGCTGCCTGCCATGGTGAGCCTCGTCCCCAGTGGGCCCACCCCACGAGGCCCCAGGCTCCCGGCCTCCTCAGCATCCTGCCTGTGTCCCGGATTTCTGGTTCTTCAAAAGGACTCCGCACCAACACGTATCTCTTCTCTCTACAGTTTCCCTCCATGTGTGAGAAAATGAGGGTTCGTGTCATGGACTGGTAAGTGCAGGGCTCAGGGTCTTCAGAGGTGGCTGTCCTCGGGGGTCCTTCAGTTTCCTTCCGTTCAGCCTGCATGCAGGGGGAGAGTGTGTTTGGGTGACTCAGTTTCCTCTGTGGGAGGCAGAGGAGGAGAGGGTGTGGACCATTCTTGGGAAGCTTACTCATGGCCCTGCTTGGAGGCAGACAGGAGGGCAGCCAGGTGGGGCTGGGAGGGCTTCCTGGAGAAGGTGGGGTTTTGATAAGTACAGGATGAGGGCATTCCAGTAAAGAGGGGATCAGAAGCAAAGCCAAGGTGGCTGGAAAGAGCAGAGCTTCTGTGGACCCAGGCAGTGATACCCCTGGGTCGGGAGGATGGGGCAGCAGGGTCTCTAGGCTGGGAAGTGGCAGGGCTGCCGGAGCAGGGGTGCCAGCTGGGCATCTTAGAGAAGGTAAAGTCTCTACCACTGGCTGAGCCCAGGTCAGGCCCTGTGCCCAGCATGCACTTTACACGCACAATCTCCCCTGAGCCTCAGCTTAACCCCTTCTTCACAGATGAGGAGGGAGGTCGGCAAAGACCGAGTGATCTGCTCCAGGTGACAGCTGGGAAGTGGCTAGGACCAGGCCTGCTGCTCCCAAAGCCCGCACTTCAGCCACAGGCCACGCTGCCTCCTGCTGTGTTGAGTGGGGTCTCTCCCACTCCAGAGGGCCCTTAGGGGTCCATACGCTGATCTCTAGGGCCTTCTATGCACCATGCTTCCCAAAAGGAGAGAGTTGTCCTTTCTCTGCCCCCCAAAAATCTTGGCTCTGCGGTTCCCAGTGTGTTGTCCTTTGGTCTCAGGCCCAAGGCACCCCCAGCCAGGAGGATAATGAGAGACTAGGGAAAACCCCCAGGCCACAGAGCCATTAAAGTGCTCGCCAGTTCCCCAGGCCTAAAGAAAACAGCTTGTGAACATTAGAGGAGGGAAGGGAACAGCGGGGGTGGGGGGGTGGGGGCTGGGGGGGAGCAGGAGGGAGCGGCCTCTTGGGCTCTGACCGCAGGTATGTTCCGTGGGGAAGCGGGTTGGGGGGAGATGTGCTTTGTGTCCACAGATGATCTCTTCATGTCAGCATGCAGGGTGCGGGCACACGTGTGCGTCGTGTTGATGGGGGCCGGGGAGATGGGCTCTGCGTGTCTGTGTGTGTGGATGCATGTGTGCGTGTGGGCACGCGCAGTTGTCCCGTGTGTGCGGGACGGGCCTTGCCCGAGTCCCTGTGAGCTGTGTCGCCGGCAGCCGGGTGCCGTGCGATCCAAACACATCACGGAATCTGGTGGACGCGTCTCTGGTCTGGGGCGAAGTGGCATTTTCACTGTGAGTCTATTTTCAGACGCGCTGTGTTTTCCAAAAGCAGCCCAAGCCCCAAAACCCAAGGTTGGCCAGGAGGCATCCCGCTGCTGCAAGTTCCTATCCAGAGCAGCGCTTTCTTCCCAGAAAACTCGGATAAACTTGTGGCATTACCTGAATCCTGGAAGATGACCTAGTCCATAGGGCCTTTTCTCTGTAACTTAATCTTCCTTTTGATTCTTTGAGAACTTTTTTCATTAAACAAAAAACCCCCCCAAATACCCTCCTCTTGCCCCCATTAAAGCAAAACCTCCCTTCCTGTTCTCTTTCCTTCCTCAGCAGGCTCAGGGAAGACCAGATGCCAGAAACCCCATTCCTCTCCGAGTTCCAGCAGTTGGTTGGGGAGGCGGCTTAGAAGTGCCCTCACCTGTCAGTTCTCTGGGGTCGATGACCTCACTGTGAACTGTTTAAGGGAATTACAACTCTCCAGTTCATACTAACTCATGCACAAGGAAAAGCGATAAAGATCTGTGCTGACAATTCATCTTCCCTGTGTAGCCCCCGCCCTGATGGGAAAAATTAATGCTGAAGCTTAATCACCTCCCGGGGAAATACCGAGAGCAGGGAAGGGAGCGGCAGAGATCGCGCCCAGACTTAAAAGAGGAAGCACATCACCGTGCGCAGGCCTCTTGCGCAGTTGGGGTTCCGTGTCACATTCATCGCCCGGAGCCGACTGTGGCCAAAGACCAGGAAGCAGGGAGACAGGGCCTTCGGGCTCCAAAAACAGAGGGGAAATGCACCCAGGAAACTTCCAGAAGGAGATAAGATAGCTCTTGCTCAGCCCAGTGTTTCTCAACCTCAGCATGATGACATGTGGGCCAGAAAACTCTCTTACGTGGGAGACTGTATGATGCATCGTAGGACGTTCAGCGGCAACCGTGGCCTCGCTCCGCACCCCTCCCCCAACATCAGAAATCTCTCCGCACATTGCCAAGTGTCCCCTGGGGGTCAAAGTCAGTGGACTGAGCGCCCCTGGTCCAGCCTGACCAGGAAGCAGCAGGTTGCTGCTGACAAAGCTCTGGTTTCCATGCCGGGCACGTGCTGCTCGGATCCCAGCTTTGCCATCTTGGCAAGTTATTTAATCTTGCAAACCTCCGCTGTCTCATCTGGAGGTGGGGCTGATCGGAGTGCCTGCCTCAGCGCACGGACGCGAGGATGTGGCCTGGGTCACAGGATGGTTTTCGCACAGTGCTTTCAGTCGGTGCTCAGCAAATGCCTGCTGTAGTATACACAGGGGGCCAGTGAGGGCCTGCGGAGGACACTGTTGGCTGATGGGTGTGACCGTCAGCCAGTCTCCTCGAGCTCCCACATACAGCCCCCTGCGCGGGTGGGGACGGGAGAAGCCGCGCTCCGGGAAGCAGGGCGCTGCGTGCCTCCCAGGCTGACCTCGGACAGCCTGGCTCTCAGTCTGTGCGCTCACGTGTGCAGCGGAGACGGCAATGCAAGTGCCTGTGTCTTAAGGCTGTTGAGAGGATCCTGCAAGATAAAGGAGGTTAACCGCGTTCCCTCACGTGGCAAGTCAGATGCAGGGAGAAATAGTGCATCAGGGTTGGCTAGTGTATTTATTTATTATTTAAAGGTTCTATTTATTTACTTTTAGAGAGGGGAAGGGACAGAGAAAAACAGGGAGAGATACATCCATGTGCAAGAGATACATTGATTTGTTGCCTCTCATGTGCCCCAACTGGGGACCTGGCCCACCACCCAGGCATGTGCCCTGATTAGAAATTGAACTGGGAACAGGACATTTTTGGTTGACAGGCCAGCGCTAAATCCACTGAACCACACCAGCCAGGGAAGTGTTGGCTAATTTGAAATTGTGGCCTTGGGGATAGTTTCTTCCTGGTTACTTGGTTTTCCCTTTGGTTGGGACATTTCTTAAGCTCCTGGAGCCTGGCTCTCCCTGGGTCTGGGGGTCTGGCTCCCTGAGCAGCCTCCTGCCTCCTGCCTCTGGCCTCCTCCCTCCCACCTGCCATGTGTTCAAAGACATCCAGGCTGGCACCCCAATGTTGGCTAGGTGATGGGAGCTGATGGTTGTTGGGATGGATTGGTTTCCACCAAGGAGGCTTGAGCAACACTTAATTTCCAGTCTCTTCTTTCCTGGGATTACCAGGCCTCAGTAACACACCCAGTGGGAAGCCTGGGACCCCTAATGATGTATGACCAAGGCCACTTCCTTCTGGGTGGGCTGCAGTCTTCACCCCCCTCCTCCTGTTCAGGCCTTCTCTGTCCCCTATTCTAGGGACCGCCTTACCCACAATGACATCGTGGCTACCACCTACCTGAGTATGTCGAAAATCTCTGCCCCGGGAGGAGAAATAGAAGGTAAGTTCCCCCCCTCTTCTGCCCTCTGGACCCCCTGCTGCCCCTCGTCCCACCCCTGTCCATCTTACACCTCTAGTTTTGAGAGTTTGCAGGACAGGAAGATTATAAGGTCTTTGCTGCCCATTTCCAGGGGAGAAGGGCTCTGGCCAATGGGGGGTAGGCTTGTGGACACTTGGGACTCTCCACACCTCGGAGGGTGGAATGCACCCCTGAGGGGATGGAAGGTCAACCCACTCCTGCCGAGGCCACTGGCCTCTAGCAGTGTCTGTCTTGAAACACCTTTCATATTAGTCTGTTAAAAAGTAGTCCCAGATCGTTTTGTAAAATTAAAGAAATTTTAAAATTTCTTCTTTCATTCTGAAAGATGATAAAATTCACCCATGAAATTACCCATAAACCTACCCTCTATCAGCCTACCCTCTGTCCAGACAGAAGCTCACTTGATGTTCTGGGACCTTTCTGTGTGTATCTATGCATGTCCACCTACATGCATGTATATGCATGTATGCACATGCATGCAGGCACGCATCTGCACGCACAATAAACATTGTTTTCAAAAATTTCCAATTGCTTTGAAAACTGCTTTCTGCCCCTTGGCAATACAATATAGATGCTTATTCATCTTATTAAATATTCTTCTACAATATAATGCTAAATGAATACACATATTCCACATGTGGATGTACCGTACTCCATGTTAACTAGGTAATGTTGAATTGTTTAGGTATTTTCTAGTGTTTTCAACATTCTAAACAACTAGCTTTATATTGAATATTTTGTAGCTGATGCTATTCAATTCACAATATCCTTTTGGAGGAACGCCTAGAAGCAGAATTGCTATGTCAAAGGGTTTGAACATATTAAAGCTTCTTGTGTATCAAAGTTGCCCTTCAAAAAAGACTGAACTGATTTACACTCTAATCACTCTAATCAATAAGTTTATTTGGCTGCACCTTCACCAACACAGAGCAAAATAATGATATTAAAACAGAACTTTGTTAATTTGATGGGTGAATTTCATTGTTGCTTTGATTTTCATTTCACTGATAGCTGATGAAGTTGACCAATGAAAATGTTAATAATTATATATTTATGTATTTTATTCTACGATGTTCTGTGGTAAATTGCCTGTTCATGTTGTTGTCCTTATTTCTGACAGTGTGTTTGTCTTTTCCTCATTGTTTTGAGAGAGTTCTATGTGTGCACAAATGTTAATGTTCCCCTCGTCATATGTGTAGTGAATAATTTTTGTCAGTTTTATCTTACCATTTAAAAGTTTTTGATGGACAGAAATTAAAAATTTTTACATAGCCAAATCTGTTAATATTTTTCCTTAGTGTATAAGGCAAGGATCAGACATATCTTTTTTCAAAATTGTTCTTTGGTGATACCAACACTGTGTATTGAATAGTCTTTTCCCTCTATTTGGAAGGAATAGAGGGAATATTCCTCTATTCCCTCTATTATAAAGGTGTTTATCCTTTATCACTTATTAAATTACTACATTACTAAATGTATTCTGGGCTTGCTCCTTGATTTTCTATTATCTTTAATTGGTGTGTGTGTGCTTATTATTTCTTAGGTTTTGGCTCTGCAAAATTAATTGGAAAGATTTAAAGTCTTTTGTAACATCTGGAGCAGTTTATATAACATAATAATGTAGTCGTTTGAGGGTTTGAAGTGATTCACCTATAAAACCGTATGGGCTGGGTGCCCTTTTTGAGTGAGTGTGATACCAGTTCTTTGAAAACGTCCAGTTTCTCCTGTGATCATTTTTGGTTACTTGTACTCTAGTCAGTTTAGTAGGTTTTGATCATTTACATTTTCTTAGAAAAGCCTTTATTACATCCAGGTCTTCTAATTGATTTACACAGCATGATGCAGTTCACTAATTTAAGGAATTCTCTCTCTGTGATGTTTCCTCCTTTCTTATTTCTAATGATATGTGTTTGAGTTTTCTTTTCCTTTTTTTTGTGATTTGCCTTGTTAGAAGACGTTTTGCCCCCACTTTACTGGACATTTCAAACAATTAGCTTTTGGATTTATTTATCAATTCTAATATTTTTTCCTGTTTTAAAAAAATGTACAAGTTAAAAAATTTATTTCTTTCTTTTTAAAGAGGGGGAAGGGAGGGAGCAACAGAGGGAGAGAAACATTGATGTGAGAGGGAGACATCCATCGGTTGCCTCTCATTAGCGCCCCGACTGGGGAGCACCTGCAACGCAGGCACCTGTGCTGACAGCCTGACCTTGAACTTTGTGGGACGGCACCCAGCCAGCTGGCCCACACTGGCCAGGCCTTTTTTCCTAATTTTTCATTCTCTCATCTTTTTACTCTTTTCTTTAACTCTTTTTATACTTATTTTGTTGTCTCCTAGCTCAGTTTTCTAGTTAACTTCTTATGTTTATTTTCAGCGTTTCATATTGAAATAATGCAAATGCGGCTTCTGTTCCATATGTCATGCTGTTGGCCTTCAGCAACCCCCCCGCTTACCGTTCAGTCTCATTTTTCCTTTTATTTTTTATGTCTAAGCATTTAATCTATTTTGAATTTATTTTGGTGGGCTTTTAGAGAGCAGTTTGAAAAGACTACCTTTGTAGGTAGTCCATTTTTTCCTAATTAGATGCTGCTTGTAGAAATGTATCTTTTTTATTGTAGTTAAAAAAAAAAAGTACTTTGATCAATCTAGATGCAGGACTCTGTTTAACTGAGTGTTGTCTGAGACACGGTGGATTCTTCCATCTGAGTTGAGGACTCGTTTCTGTTAGTCTAGCACTGGAACTTGAACGGCCGGAGGTGGGGTGGGCTGCGGTGAAAGCTGGAGTTCTGGGACTAGGCAGCGCAGGTCCCAATTCTGCTTCTTTGCGGCTGAGAGAGCTGCTCCAGCCTCCTCCTGTGGGTCTCAGGCTCATCAGTCATTAAAAGGATCCAGCGAGATTGTAAGTGTGAAGTTGTTAGAGTGTCTGGCACACGATGAGCCCTGAAGTAAGGTTTGCTGTTTACTATCCTTATTGCTGGCTTTCTGCACACCTGATTTTTCTCTGTATTCATTCTGGTTTTTCCTGTATTAATTCCTTTTTTTTTTTTTTTACTACTTCCCACATAGTTTCAAATTGGCTATTGCATTTTTAGTTTCTTGTCATGTCTTCTTTTTCCTCTGTCATTCCTTTGAATAGTTTCCTTTCCTTCTTTGTTCCCTCCCAGAAGTTTGCTTTGTTCCACAATAGCTGTGCCTTCGTGCACTCTATTTAGGATTCAAGATGATTTTCCTGAGAATTTCAGGTGAATGCTCCCCGGGGTCTCACAGAAGCGGTTTCCCGTCCTGGTGGGCACTCGCTGTCTTGCACAATCGGCTCGGTGTTGGCGTTCTCTGTGCACAGGGTCCGTAGGTCTCCGTCCACCCTTTACCCGGAGGACAGGTTAATGGGCCCCATTTCTGAAAGACTGCCTAGTGCTCTTGAAGTTGATTAATCTCTTCTATGTTCGCTGAAACATTACAAGAGAACTTTTAATTATAGGAAATTCAGGCACATGTAAAAGTAAAGGATTGTACAGTGGATTCCCAGCTGCCGTCACTCGGCGTGAACATCTAGCTGCTCGCTGCCATTCCCATTTCATTGTTGATGCTTGTAATTAGTGGACCGCACAGAAACTGCCTCCCAAAGGCACTGCCAGCAGGGCTTGCCCCCCCCAACTATGGTCCCAGGATGTGGGGCTCCTTCCCTAATGTTGTTCTGATAATTTCTAGAGTGGCTGTCTTGATCGTAGGAAGATTTGAGGTGGGGCAGTGAGTGCGTCATGAGTGTGGGCTGTGAGGAAGGGAATCCTGCCCGCCCCCCCCCCCCCCCCCCGCAGACCGGAAGTTCTGCTGCAGAAGAACCTCTTCAGTTTTCCCACCGGTGCTGTCCGTCTTTGGATCCAGGGGCTGGCCCTGGTAGAGCCACCGAGTGACCTTCTGACTGTTTTCTGTCACTGTTTCCTGAGGCTACAGCTGTGCCTGCCATAAGCTGCCTGAAGGAGAGGGAGAGTTTAGATCCCTGTTCCTTCATCAGTCTTCCTTGTGGTGGTGGTGATGGATGGCCTGGATCTTTTTTCAGGGTATTACAAATATTTGAATGGAAACGTGAGAAAGATGTTTATTTGGCCACTAGATGGCGCTCAGGCCACGGGCAACCCAGGGTGGTTCAGGGAGGCATTGAAAGGCGCACCAGGGTCTCCCACAGATTGTTTCGGAGCTCAATGAGAATCTTCCTGCAACCAGCTAGCCAGGTTTAAAGTGCGGTTGAATAATGTGATCCCTGTAACAATAAATGAGTTAAATCCACTTCCCAAACTGGATCCGTCCTGCATGATTGCTCCCGTGTCCCTTCCGCCCGGGGTGCCCCTTTCCGAGGCCCTGAAGGTTAGTGCTTAACTTGCTGCCTGCCAACCTTCTCCCACCTGTCCTGGGGCCACCTCAGGACATGGCACTGCACCTTTCTGCTCACTCTTTGCAGTTCTTCTTCACATTGGGAGGGGGGGTGGTTCTGACACGACAGTGCCCCACACTTCATTTCTTTCACCACCACTTTCAGAACCCAGCAAGCTAAACTGAACTGTAAAAATGGGCTCTTTCTCTCTATGTCTCCACCTCATGGTTCACCAGATCGTTTGGAGTGTGCGTTTTCATGTTAATTTCCAATGGGGACAGGAGCTCACACTAGCCTCTCAAGCACCTCTGCCCGCGAGTCTGCCTGGGCACGCTTACGTGTTCCTTGGGCCCTGTGCTCCGAGGAATTTAGTAATGATTTTGTTTTCCAAGAAGGAGAGCTTTCCTTAGAAGCTGCGGTTCTTTGAAAAAGTAACCAGCTCATGAGACCCTTGAAACCATGGATTCTAGTCTAACCTTATACATACGAAAATCACGCTGCATAAGCAGCACCTGCATTCCACGGTGTTTCCACAGCAAGAAACCCAGAGTTCCTGTAGTTCCCTTTTGTCTTTGGGACAGAGACGATGATGATTTCCCAGCAGCTCCCGATTTCTCCTCCTGCCTGGCGCAGGCTGGTGTCAGGCAGCCAAACTGTGGGTGTGGGAGGTATGCCGAGAGGTGGAGGGAGCAGGCGGGGCTGGCTGCAGGTAACAGTCTCAGCCTCTCCAAGGGACAGGGGTGCGTGAGGACTGTCGGGGGGGCTGTGATGTGAGCCTCCGTGGGCTGGCAGGGTCTGCTGTTGGTCTCCCCTGGCTTCCCCCAGGGAGAGAGTTGGGTGTGGCTGCTCAGGCCACAATACTGGGCTTCTTCGGGCTGAGGGAAAACACTCAAGGACACTTGTGTTTTGGTGGAAGGATGATGAGGACTAAAGGGAGGCATTGTCTTGGGTGCCTTCACTGGTCGCTCTGCCCTGGACTTAATGAGCTGTCTGCAAACACAGGGAAGAGCATCTGGGATGATCCTGAGCATCTGGAGACCTAGGACCCTGCCCTCAAATTAAGAATCATTGGCCTAACTTGTTAGTAGGGCTGTTTTACTAGGTGCCCAGCCCTGTGCCTGGTCAGGTTTGCTGAACAAAGAAGAAAACACATGAGGGAACTAATGAAAGGCACTGTTGGGAAATAGGCTACTGTGCAGTCATTCCCCTGGTCCTCCCAGCACCAGAGACATGTGATGCTCAGATGGCTGGTGGGTTTAGGGGACAGTTGTGTCTGGACTGGGCACGGGTTTGCAGCCGGATGCAGAGTTGGTCTGTGGTGGGAAGGCGAGTTGCCAGCTGCAGCAAGCATGTGGGGGTCGGAACCGTGACCCTTGTTAGCCCGAGATAACTGGCCAGGCCTGTTGGTAATGATTTGGAAGGAGCTTAAAGGGGAATCTGTTTGCGTCCTGTGGGCCCTGGCCGCCGTTCTCCGCGGGGCTCCAGCTGGGTCCCTGGCAACCCTCTCGCTCTAAGCTCTGCTCTAACCGGAGGCCTGGCTGCCCCGCTGAGGAGAACCTGTGCCTGCGGACGCAAAAATGGCCGTGAACTGTGGTTTCTGCAGCTGACTTCTGCCGGGGGCTGTTCCTCGCTGAGGCCTGGCTGCGGAGAGCTGAGAGGCTACGTCCCAGATGGTCAGCCCGGCCCTCACACTCAGCCTTCCAAATTCCCTCATCTGCGCTTCTTCGCTCTCTCTTTCTGTGTCCCTGCTCATTCTTCCTTTGCAGTGTTTTGCTGAACTCTTGGCTCTCAACTTCAACCATGGAGCTATGGGAAAACAGTCATTCTTTTTTCTTTTTTTAAGGAGACCAGTAGGGAAGGGTGACCAATCAATGAGAATAATCAGGGATTTCTCCAACCACATCCCCAGACTTGGTCATGACCCCAGTCACACTTAGGTGGTTGGAGGAGGAGACAGGAAGGTCAGAGTGTGGGCAGCAGCAGGAATCAGAGAGGACCGCCGGGGAGAAAGGAGACTGAGGGGTGGGTGTCTGTCTACTCTTTCAGGGGCAACTCGTAACTTCCTGGAAGTGAGGGATGGAGTCCAGGAGGCTGGAAGTGTGCCATTGCGTCTCCTTCCTCGCTTCTCTCATTTCTGGACACCCATCACCAGCATTTAGGGACATGCCGAGTGTATAGAACCTTCAGCTAATGGACAGCGTCTGTCACTGTGTTTTACTTGAAGAGGCAGGTGCCCGAAGCCAGATTCCAGCGCCTACTGTTGTGAAAATGCAACACGTTGCCTTCGGTGGCAATACTATAAGTGGCCACTAGGTGGAGGTGTTTTGCCTTGAAACGCCAACTCTCAGGGAGCTGGGTCCCTAGCCTCAACCTGCCGGCCCGGTGGAGCGCTGGGTGTGCCTTGCGGAGCAGCTCTGGCCGTTTCGTGCTTCCCCCACCCTTTCCTTGTGTCTGTACTTTGTTTCCCTCACTTTTCTGGTTATATTATGAAAAAGCACATTTTCTTTTCTGTGTTATTTCTTGAGTGTCCCGAGTCAAGTTTTGGGTCCAATTTGCAGTTGGCAAACAGAACGCAGATGTGCAGGCAGACACCAGTGGGGAGGGACCTGAGGGCTCACCAGGGCCCTGGGGGCTGTGTTTGGCTGGGGTGGGGCCCCGGTGATGACTTAGTTGGTGATAAATTCACAGCTGGGCTGGGAGTGGGGCCTTGGGCCACATGTGTTTCCCACACAGGAGCTGTCTTTCCATCTGTCTGTCTGCCAGCTCTCCCTCCGCAGGCCTGTTCATGTAACCAGACCTTCCAGCCATGCCCACCCTAACCCCTTTTCCATCTCTTTATGCTTCAGAGGAGCCTGCAGGTGTGGCCAAGCTTCCTCCAGCCTCGGACAGTATGTGCTTTGGGGACTGTGAGGGGGTGGGCCTAGGGTTTCTGCCGGAGGGAAGAGGGTACTAGTGGCTGGGGAGTTTTGATTTGTTTGAGGTGGGTCTGAGATCCCCCACCGTGGTCCCCTAGCTTACCTTGGGTTATACCTCTCAATTTTGGTTGAATATGTAAATTGCTTAGAATGCTTTAAAGGCAAATCTCTCCCATTCCCCAAACCCCTTCCTAAGTCTGCTAGGCTCCAGCTGATGTGCAAATGAGACCACGCTCTCAGGCAGGGAGAGGATGGGGCCTGCTGGGTGCCCTCACTGACTAGGGCAGGGCACATCTTGGGGACCAGCAAGAGGACAGGGGGAGCCAAAAACTCTTGAAGTTGAAATTTGCAAAGTAAATCGTAACTGAGATGATTGTTACAAATCATTATTAGTGACCATGTTCCATCGGCCTGGGAGTCCCACCTCGGTCCCGAGGGCCAGGGAGCCCTGTCTGTGCTGGGCGCAGGAGGAGAGGGAAGGTGGCTGCCTGGTGGCCCCTGGCTCTGGTGGAGGCATGTTCTTCCTGCCTCTGGTCGGGAGTTTCTTATTTCTCAAGTCCTGTCCCTGCCCCTACCCTGTCCTCCCACGAGGGTCTCAGCACTAGCTGGGACTCGGGGTTCACAGCTGACACCCTCAGGTCTGGCTCAAGCACTTCCTTGCCATGGACATTTATTTCGCCCCCGCCTTGCCCTACCCTGCTTGTACGGATTGGATCACCCCAGATGGTCCTTATCTGCCCCCCAACCCCCAGCCCTGTAGTTCTGGGTATGCCAGTGATGCCCCGTCCTGGGAAACTTGGCCGTCAGCTGGAAAACAATGGCATTAACCAAAGGTGGCCCCTAAAAGTATGTTGTGAAGAGATTGCCCCTGATCTTTACTGTTATTCTTCTAACTCTCCTCCAACACACGCCACTGAAAGACTGTTCTTTGTACAACGTGGTGGTGGTGGGGGAGGGCTTGCCAGCATGAGTCAAGGCTATTAGGTATTCTGTTGCAGGGGTGGGGAGACGTGTGCCCAGGGGTTGCCTTGTTGGGGGGGCATCTAGCTGGGTCCCCTCCTTGGTGCCCTGGGAGATGGCTTTTCCAGTCATGAGGTTCCGGGGCCTCCTTTGTGCCTCCCCTCACTCATGTATGGGTTGGGGGAGGGGATGCAGGATGGGGTGCGGCTGGAGGCGGTGGGCAGTGGAGGACCTGGCCCCAGCTTTATGAGCTGGCTCGGTGCATGGACCGTGAGGTCGGGTCAGTCCATTTTAGGTCATGCCCACTGGAGTTGTGTGTTCCTTTGCACCCCTGAGCCCCAGTTTCCGCACCTATAAAATGAGGTCACAGAGATAACAAAACTCTCCACCTCTCAGCATTGTGGTGAGGCTTAAAGGGGCTCATGGGGGACAGTGGGTGCTGCTATCAGTGTCACCGCTCCTTACACATGTGTGAGGCTGTGTCCCTCACATGTGCAGAGAACTGAGGCCCAGGGGAGGGCTCAGGCCTGCAGGCGGCTGGGCTGAGCCCTGGAGCGCTCCCCTGGGCCAGCCTCTCTGACCCTGCCTGTGTCCCCCAGTGGACGACCATCTGGGCTTCCTGCCCACCTTTGGGCCCTGCTATGTCAACCTCTACGGCAGTCCCAGGGAGTTCACCGGCTTCCCGGACCCTTATGCAGAGCTCAACATGGGCAAGGTGAGCCAGCCAGATGCCCCACATTCCCTAGATCCCCAGGCCTCTCCGAGGCATTCCTCCTGCCTGGCCTGGGCAGTACCTGGGGCCCCCCTGGACTGCAAGGACCCGATGAGGCTAGACCAGGCCCAGGGCTAGGCAGCCACCTCCTCAGAGAGCCCTCCTTCTGCCTGGCCCTGTCCTGGCCCCTTCCACCCTCCCACATCCCTCCTTTTTGCCTCTCCTTCAGGGCCAGCCTGATCCCCCACTTCCCTGGCCCCTGAGGGGCCCAGATCCCCCACCTGTCTCAGGGTTCATCTCTCCTCTGGCTGGATTGGAGTCTGCTACTGACCATCTGGGTGGCCTGGCCTGTCACTGGAACTCTCTGGGCACCATTTCCTTATTTGCAGAAGGATAGGGGTGGCTCAGGGACCTCTTCAGCGCCTGGGAAATGAGCAACCTCAGGGCCAGATCAGGCCCCTTCCTTCTGCTCCTCTCCATCCCCCTCCTCCCAGTGACCCAACCTCCCCTCCCAGGGGGACGGTGTGGCCTACCGCGGCCGGGTTCTGCTCTCGCTGGAGACCAAGCTGGTGGAGCACAGTGAGCAGAAGGTGGAGGACCTCCCGGCAGATGACATTCTCCGGGTCGAGGTGAGCGGTGTGGCTCTCTGAGGCGGGGGAGGGTGGTGTTCAAGGGATGCTGGCTTCGGGGTGTCATGGCGGAGGAAGGCTCCGCTCCACCCACACTCATCTGCCTTCACGTCTCTGGGCCTCAGGCCTCAGCTGGGAAGTGGAAGTAACCCCATATTAACCCTGCCTCCCTGAGGAATATTCAGAGACTCAAAAAAGGTAAATGAAAGTGATTTAAAAGTCTAGAGCTCAATGCAAAATGAGAGGCTATTTTATAACAATAACGTAAAAATCACAACCCCTTCTTCAGCGCTGACCGTGTGTCAGACACTGTGCTAGTGACATTCCGATGTCAGTGAGTCCTCCCAGCACCCACGAGGGGGCAGCCATTAGTAGCGCCATTTGACAGATGAGGAAACTGAGGCTGACATGTCTCAGGACAACAAGTGGAGAGCTGGGCCTTGTGTCACAGGAGCAGCTGAAGTCCGCGCAGTGGTTTAAACTCCCAGGCTCTGCTGTCAGAAAGAGCTCGTTGCGGTCCTGGCCGGGTCGGCTGCCGGCCGTGTCTGTTCCCCGGTCTGTGAGGCGGGGCAGAGAGTCACACTCACCCCCTGAGATTGTGGGGGATCATGAAGTCACCTTGGCTCTTGTGACAGGGCACTTAAAGTGACCTTAGCCTGGAGCCTGATGTCCAGAGGGCACGATGGGAATCATTCGCCTCAAGCACATGGCGGCCTGTGGACACTGCAGGGCAGCCGGCATGGGGTGACCTTGGCGGCGTGGGGCGGGCGCTCTGGGCAGGGGCCTAGCGGTTGAGAGCCTTTGGCCCCTTCCGAGCAGCAGATGCAGGAGACCAGGCTCCTAGGGGTGTCGGTGCCATGGCTGCTGGTTTGGATTAAGGAGCATCATGGCCTCCGAGGCGCAGACCTTAGGAGAGGAATGTGGCCAAGCACGCAGGTCTGGAATGAGTTTGCTCAGTTAGTAACCAAATCTGGGCGCTGGTGCCTCGCTGGACCATTTGCCACCCATCCGTCCAGCCAGGATTTACTGGGCACCAGTCACAGCCAGGGCCTGCCAGACATGTGACCCCTCCCCACCCCCGGTGTCCCCCTTCCTCCTCCCTGTGACTCTCTGGCCGCCCTCTCCGTTTCCAGAAGTACCTCCGGAGGCGAAAATACTCCCTCTTCGCTGCCTTCTACTCAGCCTCCATGCTGCAGGATGTCGACGATGCCATTCAGTTCGAGGTCAGCATCGGGAACTACGGCAACAAGTTCGATACGACCTGCCTGCCGCTGGCCTCCACCACCCAGTACAGCCGGGCGGTCTTTGATGGTGAGGCCGGAGGCTGCGTGCCTGGATGGAACCCCAGCTATGGAGAGGGTCCGGACCCGAAGTCCTACCTCCCGTTCGAAGTTGCCAGAGGCCCACTGGAGGGCCTGGCCCAGGCCACCCGGCTGGGAGGGACCCCTCCTGTGCGCCCCCTGTGCCTCCTCCCCCTGCTCACCACCCAGGGGGTCCCAGCTGCCAGGACCCACCCACTGATTGGCCTCCCAGAACCGGCCGCCGTCAGCACTGGTTCTGACCTGGGGCGATCGGTCATCACACAGTGGCTGCTGGGCTTGGTGTGGAGATTTTGGAGAATGCGGGTTTCTCGGCATCCTTCTCACGCCCCCCCCCACCCCTCCACCCTGCTTTCCCCCCACTGTGATGCTCTAAGGAGCCCTAATGAGAGCAGCAGCTTCTGGGCACCTGGTCTGGACACTGGTCATCTGTGTGTGTCCGCGGGAGTTCTTAGTGGAGAGGGGGAGCAGGTGCCTGAACCCTCCCTGCCCTTGGCCCCCTCCCCGACCCCTGCACCCCTGGGTCAGCATGGCCGTCACCTCCTCCAGGGTGCCACTACTACTACCTGCCCTGGGGCAACGTGAAGCCTGTGGTGGTGCTGTCTTCGTACTGGGAGGACATCAGCCACCGAACCGAGGCTCAGAACCAGCTGCTGGGGATCGCCGACCGCCTGGTGAGTGAGCGCAGCCCGCAGCCTGCGCCCACACCCCTGCCGTGGGCGTCTCCGGACCCTTCAGCTGTGGTGTCGGCGGTCCCTGGTGTCCTAGCGGTGCCGGGCCTGCGGCCCTGTCCTGCACACCGGGAAGAGAGGAGAGGGCTCCCCTAGTCCGAGGCAGAAGGCAGCGCAGAGAGGGGGCTGGGCGGGGCCGAGCGAGGGGCAGGGGGACGGAGCCTTGTGTCCCTCGTCCATTCGTCTGTGAACTGCCGTGGGCTCTTACCACAGGAAAGGGCCTGTGCTGGAAACTTCCAGAGAGGATGTAGATGGGAACCGGGAGCTGCCCTGCTCTCGGGGAGTCTGTTCAGTAAAGGAGAGGCCAGGGCCCAGGGTCGCCCACACAGAAGCCCTAAAGTTAGGTTCAGCTGACACCCCACCTCAGAGGAGGGGGAGGCCCAGGAGCCTCTCAGAGCTGCCAGGGGCAGGAGGCAAGGGCCTGGTGAGGACACCTCTGCAGTGGCCCAGGGAGGCATGCCGAGCACCGGGAAGGAGATGACCTGGGGAGAAAACTGTCGGATTTGGGCTGGAAGGCCTTGTGGTCTGTTGAATGGGGGAGGGGAGCGGGCCAGGAGGAGTGGCTCCTGTGGCTGGGACTCCCGTGGCTGGGAACCGGGAAGTTGGGAGACAGGTCAGGTGGTGCATCCTGTTTGGGATGTGATGGGGGGGGGTGGGGGGTTGCCTGTGGAGGCTGGGAGTGGCCAGAGTGGAGGGAATCAGAGTGGGTGTGTACAGGCCCAGGGCAGGGAGCTGGTGCTTCTGGTGTGGCCCCAGGCCGTTTCTGTGTGCGCATGGGGTGGAGGTTCACCCACAAGGCACATGGCCTGTGGGAACGTGGAGGAGGCAGGTGTGGCCATGCTGCTGGGACAGGTGAGGAGCATCGGGTGGCAGGAAGGGGTTCGGGAAGCTTGGGCATGTGTGTGAGGAGGTGAGCAGAGTGAGGAGGGGAGGTGGACGAGGGAGGGGGAGGCTGGGACCCTGGAGTGGCTGGGAGAGGACCCAAGCCCAGGCTGGGGGGCTGTGGTGGCCACGCCTTCCCTGAGACTGGCGGACTGTGAGGTGCAGGAGAACTTGGAGTCAATGCCTTTTAAGTTCAGACTCCATCCTCTGGATCAGCCATTCTGTCCTAGGGCAGTCCCTGCAGGTGGCAGCTGTGTTCTTGCCAGGGCCTGTGCCACCCCGGGGCCCAGGTGCAGCGCATGGTCAGGAAGGCTGGCGGGTGGGAGGGATGTGGGGGGGCTGAGGGGCAGCACTTGGCCGGCTGGGCGATCGGTGGGGGACCTCCACCTCCCAGCTGGGGCCAAGGCCCATGGAATGGTGGGACACGTGTCCTGCCAAGGGGACCGAGGAGGCCCTGGCCCACCCGGCCCTGGGAGTTAGTAAAAGCGGGGACTCTGTTATTGGAGGTTTCCCAAGCGCTCATGAAGGAAGGTGGCATGGCCTGAGCTGGGCGAGGTGGTGGGATTTGGGAAGGAGAGAGCGTCCTAGGCGGGGAACTGGAGGTGCTCAGAAGTCGCTCACCTGTGAGAGGGCAGACCTGGCCTGAAGGGGCCTGTGAGGAGGGGTGTGGTCCTGTTCTGTCTGTTCTGTCAGCACTGGCCTCCTTGGGACTGCGTGTGAGGTTGGAGCCCCGGGCCTTGGGGTTTGGATCCGGTTGGTACGCGGAGCCCCAGGGTGTTCTTGAGCCAGGATGGACCCTGATTTGCAGGGTCTGGTGTCTCTCTGCCTTCTTTTGCTCTAACTGCTCTCCTCTTTGGTTCAGGGACCAGGTGTGGTGACGGGGCCTGGGGCTGGGGTCCACCCTGCACCTCCACCCTGCACTGAAGGTCTTCATTCTTCCTGCCTGCTCCCCAGGAAGCCGGCCTGGAGCAAGTCCACCTGGCCCTGAAGGCCCAGGGCTCTGCCTCCGAGGATGCGGACGTCCTGGCGGCTCAGCTGATGGATGACCTCATTGCAGACTGCAGGTAGGGGTGCCTGGCACCCGCACCCACCCTCCTGACTCAGCGAGGCCCTTTCCCTGGGAGTGTTCGTGTGTGGCGCTGAGCGGCGGCACGTTGTCCCGGCCACGCTTGGCCAGCAGTCCAGCCCGTGCTGAGCCCAAAGGTGGTGGAGCCAGCACAGGGAGTTGAAAAGGTGACATTTAGAGCAGGTCATAAATCTCCCTGCAGCGGCGGCAGCTGTGGGCCCTGGGCGGCCGGGCTTACCTGAATGGGGAGCATTGTGTCTCTGATCCCCGACCTCTGATTTCCCTGATGGAATCTGCAGCAGGAGCTGGCTGCGGGGGTGGGGGGCAGTCGGCATCCCTCCTTCCCCCAAGGCCAAGTCCGGGGGGTGGTTTCTGTTTAGCCTTCTATTGACATGGCTGATCTCCTCAGGGAAAGGGGGCCTTGGGGGCATGGGGAACAGCAGCTTGGGGGTCCGGCCGAAGGGGCGGAGCCTCTCAGGACCTCCTCTGGGGCGGGGTGACTTGGGGCTCACCACCCACCTGCTCTGAACCTTGGTTTCCTCATCTTTACCCTGACATTGAGAATAACTAATTTATGATATTGTATAAACAAAGTAGTGCCTTGACCCTTAGAAAATGCTCAATACACAGCAGCCATGATTGCTGTTAGGAAGAAGCAATGCGGGGAGACTTACATTCTTGCCCCTTTAACTGGCTCTTTAGCTTTGGGGAGCTTCACTTCTCTGGACCTCAGTTTTCTCAGCTGTTAAATGGACCCAGTGGTAAAAAGTTGCCTTTCTGCCTTCTGTGGAGTTAAGTGTGAACATGAGCAAATGTATCCTATGCCCCACTCTAAATTCTGTTAGCCCACCCCCTCCTGAAGGTGCGAGAAGTGCCTTCATGCTGAGGCACGGGCCACTGTCCCACCCCACCGGTTCCTGTACCCCAGGTGGGAGGTCTACGCTTCCCAGAACGAGTGTTTCCCCAAAGAATCGGCCCCTGTGCCCACCACCAGTGGTGGGACTGCAGGCAGTTCATTTGTCCCTAAACCTTCCTGAAGCCTGGCCGGCCCCGTGCCAGGTACACAGTGCAGATGGCCGAGGGGGCGGCTTTCGTCCCCATGCGACTCACACCAAAGTGAGCAAAGGCAGCCGGGTGCGTCGGGAGTTGCAGGCGCGTGCTGGTGGAGCTCAGCAGGTGCATGTGACTCAGCCTAGTTCAGGATGCTTCCCCGGGGGAGAGGATGCCCACTGTGAACTCCAAAGCAGGGTGACTGGGAGTCGGCCTTTGGAGAGGGGACGGCCCAGGCAAAGGCAGAGAAGCCTGAGGTGCCTGCTGCCTCCGGGACGCAGGAGTCACCAGGGAGGCTCAGGTCCAAAGGGGACAGGCCTCAGGGGTCCGCTCAGGGGAGCTCACCCCAGCAACCGTCTGGAGGTAAGTGGTCACCACTCTTCAGATGCTCACTCTGGCTGCGGTTCAACAGAGAGGCTGGTGGAGGTGGCAAGGCGGGGACTGGATGAGGCATCAGCTGAGGAGGGATGCTGGGAGGGTGGTGGTAGCAGGGACTATTCGGGGGTGTCAAGATGACAGTAGCCTCAGAATGAGCACGTTCTGTGCCTGGTGCTGCTCTAAGAATTTGACACGTATGAACTAATCATAAACATCTTCTGAGGTAGAAAGCAGAGTGGTCCGTGTTTTACAGACGAGCAAATCAAGACTAGAAGTTAACTGACTCACCCAGATTCACACTGCTAGTGAGGGGCCGAGCCCTTGGTGTTGGGCCACTGCTCTCGGACGGACAGGACTAGTTGGTGGGCTGGATGTGGGGGCCCAGGGAAGGTCAAGAATGATCCCTTGGCTCTGGCCAGGGCAGCTGGTTGGAGGTCAGGGTGGTTCCCAGAGAGGTCAGCAAGAGAAGGGCAGCTCTGGGGGACAGTGAGGTGTCCAGGACTGGCCACATGGGGTGGGAGGTGCCTGTGGGGTGTCTGTCTGTGGTCTGGGGGTCAGAGGACAGAGAGAGGTTGGAGGGGCATGCAGGGACAAGCTCACCATGGGGAGGGCCTCAGAGTGACTTCCTGTGCCCTGCTGGCCTGGCCCGACAGCCGGGGTGCGGAGGGTGGACCTGGGCTCTGCCCGTGACTTGCACGCTGTGTGGACCTTGGCAGGTCTGCAGCGCCTGGACATCCTAGACGAGTAGGACCCACGTCCTGGGTTGCCCTCACTGCCCTCTCAGGGTCCTCAGCGGATTTGGCTAGAGCTGCTTCTGCTAAAGCCTGGCCCCCTTGACTCCCTCTCCTCAGGACAGAAGGGGCCCGGGAACCCCTAGGGGACACCAGTCCCAGGTCAGGAGCTTTGGGGGAGGTTCTCGAGCCCAGAGGAATGCACAAATGACCCTCTAGGGGAAGGTCATCAGGACTGATTCCCTCAGGCACCACCTGAGGCCACCGAACAGCCCTGGGCCGCAGCAAGAGGGCCTCCTCCGCCTCTGGCTCTGTGCTGAGCACTGTCACAGCTGACCAGCAGGGAGGCCTGCTGCCGGGTTCCCCAGCCAGCTTGCCCTGGCTGACCAGCGGCTGCCGGCCCTTTCCTCAGCCGGCCCTGCCCACGCCTCCAACGTCGGTGTCCTTCCTTCCATCAGACCCTTTTCCTGCCTCATCTGCCCTCTGCCCCGACCAGGGGCGCCCGCTCTGTTCTTCTAGCCCAGCCCTGTCCTCTCGTCTCGAGACTCCACCGCCCACCACGCATCTGGATGTCCTGTCAGCACGTCCGTTTCACTCTCTGTGATCTTCCGAAAACTGTGCCACGCCACCTCCACCTCAGCCCCGCAGTGTGCTCCCGTCAGGAAACGTCCCAGCCCTTGGTCCTGGGGACAGTCTCTCTGCCCTGCCCCCCACCCCACAGATGCTGGCAGCCCTTCCCTCCAGCCCCTTCAGAGCCACTCCCCACGTGTCCCCTCCTGCCCCCCGGGCTTCGTCTGGTGCGTGCACTGCCCCGTCTGCTAGAACACCCTTCCTGCCCGCTCTGGCCTGCCTTGCTCCTGCTGGCCCTGACAGGTGCAGTGAGGGGCCACTTCCTCCGGGAAGCACCCCTGAAGCTGGGGCTGTTCCGTGGCGGCTCCCTGAAGGCAGGGCTGGGCTCAGCCCCCCGCCAGGACCAGCGGGGCTGTTGCCCGGGGGTGGGGTGGGGGGGGAGGAGTGACATGAACGATCCTGCAGCCAGTTCCTCTTTCAGGCTGGACCCCGCTCCCCTCCTGGTGCTTGTCCCTGACGAAGGCTCCCACTCACGCAGGGTCAGGCAGTGACTCTGTGAGCACCCCAGTCCCGTTGTCAGCCTGCGCTGGGCCTGCCTACTGATTTCCAGTCAGCCGGGGTTGACAGGGCAACGGCCCCAGCCGGGGTTTGGGGTACAGTGTCACCCCGTCTCTCCCCCAGGGTCTCCCATTTTATCCACGCCCCCTGCCTCGGGCTTTTCTGGGGCAGGAAAGGTCCAAGACATCTTCTTAGTGGCAGTCATGATCCCGGCTATTTCTTGGGGAGTCTTTGCTGGGCTGGTGGCCTCCATGAAAATCTCCCTTTGGTGGCCTGTATGGCAGTCCCTCCCAGCTCCCGACCAGGGCTGGGAGCATAAATCACTCTGGTTGGCTCAGCTCTCCCCATCCCATTCCAGACCCGCCTGCCCCCACCCTCAGGCCCACTCAGGCCTGCTTCCCAGGCAGGCTGCAGCCAGGACTCTGGCCCAGGCCCCCCCTTTACCCACCAAGCATGCCCCTCCGCCACGTTCGAGTGGGCCGGGGGTGGAGGCCGTCCCTCTCTTGGCCTGGGGCAGCCCCATCCGCGGCACCCTCAGGGCAGTAAATATTATATTACTACAGGGTGTGCAGTACGTGACCTGAGACAGGTCCTGGGGCTTAAGTTTCCTGAGATGGAGTTTGCGTACCGCTCCCCCCACCCTAAAAATTCAATTAAAAAAAATAACAGGAAAAATGTAGTGCGCTGAGGGCCTGCCAGAGTGGCGTATCTGGCGGCGGCGGTGCCGCTGCGCTCCGGCGGTAATTGGTTCTGCATAGCTCGGGGAAATTGGCAGAAAAATAAATCAGCCGGGAGCCGGAGTCAGACGCTGCCGGGAGGGGAGCATGCGGTGGGGGGGCTAGGAGTGGTGGGAGCAGCCCTGGCGGAGCGGGTTTGACTGATGTCCTGTTTGGGAGTCAAGGGCTCAGTGGAGGTGGGGCAGCCCCCCCATACCTTCAGGCAGGGATAATCTAGGGGGTTCCTGCTGAAAGGGAGGGCGCCGGCCAGCCCCACCCCACCCCATCCTGCAGGACCCCAGCGCGTGCACTGACTGACCTTGGAGGGTTGGTATGGCGAGGAGGAGATATATGAAGGACTATTCTGGAGCCCTGTGGGATGGGGGTGGGGGTCAAAGTTCATTGCCTCCAAACAGGATGGAGTTTAGACCCAGCCCCCGACTGGAGGTCTAGGCCTATGTTTCTGAGACTATATGTCCACCCGCCCCCCCCCACACACCTCTACTCCAGGGGCTTCCCAAACAGAGGTTCTGGGAAGGGTGTTGTGGGGCTGCCCCGAGTCGACACATCTGCATTGCTGGCTGCCGGCCTCCCCACAGTGTCTGCAGTGGCTTGTCAGGGGTCCATAAATTTCCTTCTTGAAGAAAGTGTGCGTTCAACAGAATGGATTCGTTTCAGCGAAGGGCAACTTAACGCTTGGGCCCCTGCTCTAGGAGGATGCAGGGGTTAGGGAGGGACGTGCCCGGGGACTTCAGAGCGGAGGCATATGAGCCGGTGTGGTTGGGGAAGGCCTCCTGGAGAAGGTGAGGATGGAGCAGGTCGCACGGAGATGATGGTGCACGTGGGTCAGGCTGCAGAAGGTGCCCAGGACATGCAGTGTCCAGCAGGCTGGCCGAGGGCGTTGAGGCCTGCTGCGGGGGCCTGTGCACGTGTGTGCATGTGTGTGTGCCTGGATTTGGGTATGCACTGGGTTCCTGCTTCTCAGGCATATCCCACCTGTCCCTCACAGCCAGCCCCTGCGCAATGTCCAGGAGACACCCTCTGCCACCTATCTGGACCAGTACCTGTACAAGCTGCGTACCCGCCACCTGAGTCAGATCACCGAGGCCGCCTTGGCCCTGAAGCTCGGCCACTGTGAGCTCCCTGACACCTTGGAGCAGGCCGAGGACTGGCTCCTGCGTCTCCGTGCCCTGGCGGATGAGGTAGCTAACTCTACAAAGCACCTTCCTTCCTGCCTGGAACATCAGAATGGGGAGGGACTTGGGGACTGTCTGGACCATGATTGAACCCTGGCTCCATTGCTGGGTGACCTTGGGCCAGCACCCTAACCTCTCTGAGCCTCGATGTCCCCATGTGTAGAAGGAGGAGACAGGATACAATGGGAAACTGGATGTTGTGGGCCCAGCACAGAGCCTGGTGTGTAGTAGGTACTCAATAAATGTCCTCAACTGTGCATAAGAAATGCTGCCAAAGTATGTCAGAGGCAGAGCTGGGACCAGAACCCAGGGCACCTGGCTCTAGGTCCAGCGCTGGGGCCTGCTTTCCCAGGAACCAACTCCTTCTCCTGCCTCTGGGGGTGCCTGTGTTTCCTGCCCTCCTTGGATGCCTCTGAGGAGGCTGCATTTGTCGTCACTTTGGGCATCCTCATACCTAATCAGAGAGAAGGCGCTCCAGCTTGTCTTCTGGGGTACCCGTTCCCCACCTGCACTGCCCGCCTTCAGGTCGGATGCACCCATCCAGGTCCTCGGGTGACCAGGCAGGCCACAGGTTCATCCAGAGAGAGGACAAAGGCCTGCTCACATGTCACTGGCAGACCAGTTGCTGCCCATAGCCATGTGGGACCCCAAGGGAGGCAGGGGTGATGGTAGGAAGGATCTCCCCGGAAGGAGTGTGCAGAGCAGGGCAGGGCCTGCAAGGGGTTTCTGGGGAAGTGAGTTGTCAAAGAGAGGAGGGAGGATCGGGAGGTGAAGGATGCTCAGAGGGGAAAGCAGCCTGGAATGCTGGGCCCGGAGAGCCAGTTCCTCAGCAGAGTCTCAAGCGTGGGGTCAGCCATGGGCGGGGGGCCCACGGGCAGACCCCTCACAATGGCCATGAACTACCTTCTTGGACTGGTCGAAACATGCCTCCCCCAATCATAGCCCAGATGGGCCCCAGAGCTCTTAGCACAGACTGCAACAGGGCTTGGAGAGGTTCAGGCCAAACAGGCGCTGTAGCAAGAGAGTCTTGCTCAGCTTTGAGTGTGCATCAGACTCTCCTGAGGGGCTATCACGGCCCCCCCATCTGCAGCTCGCTTGTCTGGGGTGGGGCCTGAGAATTTGCATTTATGCTATGGGGACCATACTTTGAGAACCTCTGGTGTAGCGGTTAGGAACATGTATTTGGGGTCAGAAAAATCCAGTTCCTAACCTCCTGGAGCCTGAATTTCTTCACCTGTCAAATGGGCTGCCCTTCTTTGCCTCCTGGGCTGCTCCTGGGCTGCTGCAGGGAGTCTGAGAAGCAAAGCCTGTGAAGGGCTGAGCAAGTGCTGCCGGAGCCTGAGCCCTGGCCAGAGACCCAGCCCCCCGCCCGCCCCCGGGGCACTTTGCTCACCAACCTTGGAAGACCTTGGAAGGGATAGATCGTCCCCAACTGGTCATCTCTCCCAAGCATGAGCTGGGAGCAAATCCCACTCACAGCCAGAGGCTCTGAGGGACGCAGGGGCCTTGCAGGTAGCTCTGTTCTGAGCTAGTCACCATCTTCAGAGCTCTCTGTCCCAGGCCCAGAAAGAGTCAGATCCCAGGGTCCCTGCTGTCAGAGGGAGCCGGAGTGTCCTCTGGGAAGGGCACCCCTGTGATCCGCTGCTGCTCTTGAGGGCGAGGGAGTGGGGAGGTCGTCTTAAGTATAATGTCATCTTCCGGGTCCGATGAAATCCTCCCATGTCTGTTCCTGGAGCATCTATTCACCCAGAGTGTGGGGGTGGGGTGGGGTGAGGAATCGAAGAACTGAGCCTGGGCTCCCGGCAGGAGTGTCTCTTCCCAGAAAATGTGAACTCGGCTCAGTGATTTTTGGCAGCCTCCTTGTGTGAGCCCGGCAGCCTCATGCCCTGTCCTAGGAGCTCATGGCTGCTGAAGACAGGGACGCCCAGCTGAACCTGGGAGGTCAAGGGGGCGGCCAGGCTGGGCAGCTGAGGGATGGAAGCCAGGAGGAAGGACCCGTGTGGCCGCTGAGCCAGGGCGGTCAGCTCGTGGTGGGCTGTGCGATGTGGGCCCCGCGTGCCACTTTCCCCGCCCTGACTGCCACCTTCTCTCCAGCCACAGAACAGTCTGCCCGACATTGTGATCTGGATGCTGCAGGGAGACAAGCGAGTGGCCTACCAGCGGGTGCCCGCCCACGAGGTCCTCTTCTCCCGGCGGGGCGCCAGCTACTGTGGCAGGAATTGCGGGAAGCTGCAGACGATCTTTCTGAAAGTGGGTTCTTTTTCCTCAAGTCAGGGTCATATTTTCGTAGCCCAAGGCCTATCCCCCACCCCTTCCATTGCCCCTCCAGTCCTCTGTCTGCCTCAGAGTCCTTGGACTCTGCTCTTGGAAAGGGCAGAGGGCCTCAGGTAAAACTACTTTCCTTCTCTTTCTCACAAAGTTCCCTAGACCCTTAGACCTGGTCTAGAAAGTTAGCAGGGACAGCTGCAGGGGCTGGCTGTCCCTGCTAGCCCCAGGTAGGGGTCCTCAGCCCTCAGCCCTCAGCACCACCCTCAGCCTCTGAGAGCCCTGGCACAGACCTGCCTGCACACCCTGCCTGAGAGCCTTCCACTGCAGTTGGAGCCTCACTCAAGTTCAAGTGCCCCCCATGGGAAGGCCAGTGTCTGGGAGCTGGGGGCAAGCATCTTGCCCCCCAGTCTTATCCCACCCCCACTTGTACTTCTGTGTCTCCTTCTCTGAACACTTGTCCTTGCTCCATCTTCTCTCAGGGGACTGAGTAGCCTTAGGGTAAGGTGACAGGGAAGTGAGTGGGTACTCGGGAATGAACCCTCTGTCCTCTCTCTAGGTTAATGTGGGGACATAGAGCCAAGGCTGCTTTGGTCAGGGTACCATGGCCCGGCGGTCAGGACACAATTTGGGGAAATCCCTCCCTGTGCTGTGGCTGCCCTGGTACCAAGGGAGGGTCTCTGCTGGGATGGCCGTCATCAAGGCTGTCCTCATAGAGGAGGAGGGGCCTAGGGAAGCAGGCTGACCCCTTACCACTTACTGCTGACTCCAAATGGTCCTGTTGGCGTGATGGACTGCCTGGCTGTCACCTTCCCTTCCTGTGTCTCCCCTCCCATCTACACCTGGACCAGCTCCCACCTTGCCTCTTCCAGGAGGTCACTGTTGACTAACCTCAGCCTCAGACATCTGAGTGGGTGTTAGTCAACCCATTCATATATTGGCCGGTCATTCTTGTCACTGCCCGGGATGGGTAGACAGGACAGGTTTCACGGCACAGTGTGATTGGACAGGTTGCAGGGCTGGCTGGGATCCTGTGTGGCCTTAGGCGGATTGTCTGAGCTCTCGGAACTGCTGGCTCCCTTCTCACCTGTAAAGTGAAGGTCAGCTGCCTACTCCTTAGGTTTTGAGAATTGAATTAAGTAACACAGGTCATGGGTCTTGCTGGTACTAGGTGATCAATGAATGTTGGTTTCTCTTCCCTCTTCTCCCCTTTTCCTTGGGAGCTCCCTTGCTCCCTGGGGAGAGGAGGCCCCAATAGCACAGGAGGCCAACCCAAAGGCAGGGAGGAGTGGATATCTGGATCTGTAGGTGGAGCAATTGATATTTCAGACAGAGGCCAGTTTTGCATAAGAAGAGGGTGGAGTGTGTCATGCATTGGGCTGCCCCTCCTGCTTGCTCACCTGCCCCTGAGGGCATGTTCCCCTTGCAGTCTTAACCTTCAGCAGCCTGCTTTTCTCTGTACCAAGCCATTTCCTTACCTGGTAGGACAGAAGGGATAGGAAGTCAAGGGGCTGCCACATCTGAGTGGGGTTCTCCAGGGAAGGCTTGCTGGCTGGAGTGGAGAGGGGGCAGCAGGGGGCAGGGGGGACGCCAGGTGGACACGCTCTGAAGGGATGAGCTTCAGGCTCTGACCTCTCGGCCCTTTGCAGCTTTGGGGGAATGCAAACTGAAAAATCTCCCTGCTTCCAAGCAAAAAAAAAAAAAAAAAAGATATAGGATTGTTTCTCGAAGTCTTCCCCACTGAGTTTATGAGCCCCGCCAGTAGCTCCTGAGCAAGCTCTACAAAAATGTTGGCAGCAGGCAGAGACCAAGAAAACATTGGTGTTTCTTAACTTAAACCAAAGTTGGAAAAAGTGAGCACCAGCAGAGAGGGAGAGGAGCCCCAAACTAGACATTTCTTTATTTGCTGTTGCTATTTTGGGTCCGGCAGGCTGGCCCCGTCTGGGGGAGGGCAGGGGAGAGACGGGGGGCAGAGGGGGAAGGGGGGTCAGGCATTCCTGCCATCTCCCTGGGGCTGGTGGTTTGGAGGGGAACAGGCTGCTAACCACCCCAGGGAGGAGGACAGCTGAAGAGAGCAGTCATGGGAGGTTTCAGGGGGCGGGGGTGACACTTGGGGTCAGAGGCTCCTCCAGGCTTCACCAAGGATGAACCACAAGCAGAGAGGCTGGGTAAAGGGAGAAATTGTCATGGCCTTGGCATGACACCCCTTCCTGACCCTCTTACCTGGCTGGGGCTCTCTCTTTAGGTTCCAGGCGCCCTCTCTCAGTGGAAACCCTAACCTCGGCCTCTCTCTCCTCTTCTCAACCCATCAAAGCTACTTTCTTGTCGCATTCTGCTCCCTGTCTCGGAGGGGATGCTCCTCCAAGCTCATGCACGTGAAGCCTAGGTCCTTAATATGTTGCTTCCTCTGAGAGACACTGTCCTCTTCCAAGAGTGGGGAACTTCTGCTCTAGGCCGTATCTGCGCCTTGATTTCAATCAGATGGTGAGGTAGTTGGGGAGAAGACATTTTCTGTGTTGGGTTGTTGTGGTTATTCCATTTTGGCAGAGCTTCTGAAAGCTTCAGGCTAAAAAGCATTCGAAGACCAGTGCACAGTGGTTGACGTGCTGACGAACACTTGAAAGGGTAGGGGGATCAGATGATACACTAACACCCACCCAAAAAACAAACACACAAAAACCCCAACGGAAAACGAAGGGGGGTGGGCTCTAACCTCTTCACCTTCCAGACCTGGACCCTTGTACCTCCTTGAGAGACATGTTTTAGAACTGCATTTTCCAGTAGGGTAGCCACAAGGGTCTATTTAAATTTAAACGAATCAAAATGAAATGAAAGAAGTGATTCAGTGCTTCAGTCACGCTGGCTACATTGTGAGTGGTCAGGTGTCACATGGGGCTGGCGGCTGCCATAGTGGACCCTGTAGATGTAAAGCGTTAGCAGTGAGGCAGGGCGACCTTCCTTTCTGGGAGAGAACAGAAACGAAGATGTGGGGGGAGAGGAGAGAACGGGGGTCCGGCCTTTCCAGAGAGCACACAGGTGGGGAGCGCAGCCTTCTCCTTTGACGGGAAGGGACCTTGGCGGGTAGGGAGAAGGTGTCTTAATCGCACACACCTCTTCCGTGAAATTCTGGCAAGTGCTTCAACAGGGCACATGCCAGACAGGGTTTCAGGCTGGTGTGCCCACATGCTGCAGGGGACTGTGGGTGTCTGTCCTTCTTTGGCACCTAGTATCCAACGGAGGCTGTGCCCAGAGCCCGGATGCCGGTGCAGATCCGCGTGAAGCTCTGGTTCGGGCTGTCGGTGGATGAGAAGGAGTTCAACCGGTTTGCCGAGGGCAAGCTCTCCGTCTTTGCCGAAACTGTGAGTGCCCGCCAGCCCACCCTGTGCTCCCGCACCCGCCAGGCTGCCCCTGGGCCCCACTCACTCTTCTCCTGCTTGTTTTCCAGTATGAGAACCAGACCAAGCTGGCCCTGGTTGGGAACTGGGGCACAACGGGCCTTACCTACCCCAAGTTTTCTGACGTCACGGGCAAGATCAAGCTCCCCAAGGACAGCTTCCGCCCCTCGGCTGGCTGGGCCTGGGCCGGAGATTGGTTCGTGTGTCCAGAGAAGACGTGAGTCCTGGGCAGGGAGGGCTTAGGGACCCCTGTGCCCCAGCCCTTTCCCTGAAAGGCCTCAGCCCTACGCATCCCTTTGCCTCATCCCACTACCCCACCCTGGTCTTAGGGACCTCCACCGTGCTCTCCAGAGCCTGTGCTGTCCCAGAGCCTGGGCTCAGAGGCAGCTTCGTTTCTGGAGGGGCCGTAGCAATCAGAAGGTTCGTTATTACGAAACCAAAGTTGGCCTGCAGTAGACTTTGCGTCTGACTTTGCTTCTGTGGTTGCAGCCTTCTCCAAGACAGCGCTGAAGACACACGGCCCCCTCCCTAAGTAACGCCCCTCGTGCCTGAGGCCCTTCCTCCGCCACGTTTCTCCCGGCAGCGTCCTCCTCCAGCTCACTGATATCTCGGTCCCTTTCTCCCATCCTTTTCAGCTTGGCTGACATTCAACAACTGTTTTTTTTTTTCTAAACTTTAAAAAACATTGAATTATAGAAAAAAATACAAAAAATAAAGTAAAAAGATTAAAAAATTGCAGTATAATTTATATTATAGTCAAGTACTCAAATATTGGTATACAGCTTTGTAACATTTTCCATTTCTACAATTATCTGTTGAGCGTCAACTACCCCAGGCTTAGGTGTCTTCAGCTGGTCTTCCCTGTCTTTCTTTATCTCGGTTGGTGAAATACTCTTCCGTCTGTGAGTGTCTCTAGGTCTCCCCTGGTCTTCTTTCTCTGTCTCCCCTTGGCTCTGACCCCTCATCACTCGCTCCCCTCTATCAGTCTCGCTGTGGGTTGGGGTGAGGCTGCTGCAGGAAGGTTGGCCCGGATGGGGGGCTCTGATCAGCAGAGGTGCTGACTGTCCCCCCCCCCCCCACAGCCTGCTCCATGACACCGATGCGGGCCACCTGAGCTTCGTGGAGGAGGTGTTTGAGAACCAGACCCGGCTCCCCGGAGGCCAGTGGATCTACATGAGTGACAACTACACGGACGTGGTAAGGGCTTGCTCCAGGGGCAGGTGGGCTCTGCTTTCTTGGAGTCCTGTAAATTTGGGCCCAGGAGAGACCTGTCACTCAAAGAAGGGTGGGACATTTTCTCCATTGCTCCCATGTCCCCAGCCTCCATGCTCTGGTTACCAGAGGGACAATGTGAGGTCCAGCTCGGGTAGGATGAGTCACACCTGAAACTTTGAGAGTGTATGTCGTCAAGTTGCATCTTTTCAGCCTCCCTGATCATGTCTGTTCCTTTGCACGCTTGCCTGTCCTGTGTTGCCCAGAACGGGGAGAAGGTGCTTCCCAAGGATGACATCGAGTGCCCACTGGGCTGGAAGTGGGAAGATGAAGAGTGGTCCACGGACCTCAATCGGGCCGTGGATGAGCAAGGTGGGTGGCACATGGAGCCTGGTGGTCCCCACCCTGGTGATCTCACAAGGTGTGCTGGTGAGGACGGCTGAGTGCAGGGACCCTGGCCTGGGGCACTGGCCTTCACTGGGCTGCTTCATCCGGGTCTTCCCGGGTTAGCCCTCACTCCAGTTACAAACTAGGAGTCATTGGCTGCTTGTGAGTCTGTGTACATGCCCCAAATGAGGAGATATCCTTTGCAGAGATGGGGAGTGGCTGGGCATTGAGTGATGGGTGCCCCTCCCTCAAGGCTGGGAGTACAGTATCACCATCCCCCCGGATCGGAAGCCGAGGCACTGGGTCCCAGCTGAGAAGATGTACTACACACATCGGCGGCGGCGCTGGGTCCGCCTGCGCAGGAGGGACCTCAGCCAGATGGAGGCGCTGAAGAGGGTGAGCCCAGTTGGTGGTGGGTGGGGGTGAGGTCCTGGTGTGGGAAGGCCAGCTGGGAACAGGTGCATACCTGTGTGCACGGACACACACAGGTATACACAGAACATGTATAGGGCACAGGAGCTCACTCGAGATGCTCACAGCTCGCACCCAGCACTCACACAGCTCACACCCAGCACTCACACAGCTCACACCCAGCACTCACACAGCTCACACCCAGCACTCACACAGCTCACACCCAGCACACACCCAGCTCACACCCAGCACACACACAGCTCACACCCAGCACTCACACAGCTCACACCCAGCACTCACACAGCTCACACCCAGCACACACACAGCTCACACCCAGCACACACACAGCTCACACCCAGCTCACACCCAGCACTCACCCAGCTCACACCCAGCACACACATAGCTCACACCCAGCACACACACAGCTCACACCCAGTGCACACCCAGTACTCACACAGCTCACACCCAGCACTCACACAGCTCACACCCAGCACACACACAGCTCATACCCAGCATGTTCACAGATGCTCACAGACAGAACACTTCCAGATGCTCACAACTATGCAAGAGGGTCGCACTGGGAATTCACACACAGACCCGGAAGGTGCAAAGACATACCTGGCATATGTCTGTGGCTGGATGCCCTAGAGGCCGAGTCTGAGACAGGATATTTGCTACCTGTGGTTTACCAATGCGGTGCCCTCAGGAGTGCCAGGAGCAAGGATGTGGTCTCAGGCAAAGTCAGCTTCGGCCTGAGCCGTGGCTTTGGGAGGGCTCGCCCTGGAGCACCGTGGAGTCAGCCTCACGTGGAGTCAAGGGGGCTGGAGTTTGCACCTTGTAGCCATCAGTTGCTGGCTGGGACTTGTACCCTCGGGCATGTATCCACCCCATGGAGCCTGCTCCCTTCAGCAGGGGTACTTCCTGAGAGAAAGGCGCCACTGGAGCTGGTAGCGGGGACTCTCCTGGCAGCTGGGGATGGCGTACTTCCCAAGTGCGTTGGCTGACAGAGGGGCCTAGAGCGGGTTCGCTGGCATCCCCCAGAGGACACACACACAGCACACGCAGACACGCCCACAGCTGTGCACAGGTGCCCACAGGACACAGGAAGGCATGGAGTGAGCACATGTGAGCACGCACAGTGCTACGCCGGCTCCCACGGTCCCACAGATGCCCACGACTGCACAGCCTCGGAGACTGCCTATCCCCAGGCTAACCAGGCCTGTGACCTTCCCAAGCACACAATGAATTTTGGCCCAAGAACCAGGCCTCCCCCAGTTCAGGAGCAGCTTTTGGCGGGACCTGCGCCCTTCCCTCTCTCTTTGGGCACAGAGAATCTAGAGACATGTGCGGCTGGGTCTGGGGAAAGGCAAGGCTCTGGACAACAAGCTGTTCCTGGTGCCACGAAAGAGACGGACTTCACTCTCCGTGAAGGGGACCCCCGGGGTCGGAGGTGGAGCCTTGCCAGGCAGTACTCCTTCCTCGCCACCAGCATCCCTCCTGGACTCGGACGAAGCTGGCCTCTGGGACTGGCACTGGCCGCCGAGCTGATGGCCCAGACCTGACGCAGTGCCTGAGGACAGTCCCAGGTTACTCTTTCTTGGGAGCTGGAGAGAGGAAGGGGTCTCCCGGGCTCGGTAAAGGGTCCCCTTGGAGGAAGAACTGGAGGTTCCTCCTTGGCTCACCTAGGCCCCGCCTCGGGGGGAAAAACTGGGGCTGGGAAATGAAATCTTCAGTTTGCCTCTGAATTGCAGACCCACCTCCATTTTTACAAGCTGGGCTGTGAAGAAGAAAAAGGAAATGACAAGAAAACCTTGGATTCACGAAATCCACCCAAAATCCAAACAAACAAACAAACCTGAAGCCCGGGCATCATCACTTCAGTCTTCCTTCCCGTTCTGGCCCCTCGGTTCTCCCCACAGCCTAGGGAAGATCTTCCCTCCTGATGTCCTAACCCACTCAGAGTGCACGCCCCCTCCCCTGCTTCCAGGCAGCCCTCCCAGGTTTTCCCATCTGGAGGGTGCTGGTGTGGGGTGGGTGGAGAATTGTGGTGGGCAGGAAGGGCACAGTTGGAGCTGAGCCCAGGACTCCCTGCAAACCTGCCAGTGGCCTCTGAGCCTGTCCTGCTCTCCCCTCACAGCACAGGCAGGCGGAGGCAGAGGGTGAGGGCTGGGAGTACGCCTCGCTGTTTGGCTGGAAGTTTCACCTGGAGTACCGCAAGACAGATGCCTTCCGTCGCCGCCGCTGGCGCCGCCGCATGGAGCCGCTGGAGAAGACGGGAGCTGCAGCTGTGTTTGCCCTTGAGGGGGCCCTGGTATGTCCTTGTGCCCACTGGGCCAGGGTCGGGTGGGGTGCAGCTTGAGTTCCCAGGGCCGTTCAGAGCGGATGCAGAGGAGGCAGGGGCCCCAGGACAGAACCTTGGATGGAACACTGGCCAGGTGCTATGGCTTCAGTTCCTCTGGAGTTGCATGTGGAGAAAGGGCACGCCGGGCTCGGCATCCTCCTGAAACAAAACAGCTCCTTTTGTCGGCACCAGGAGGCCTGCTGCTTCTTTGCGTAGTCGCGATGGGAGCAGGGGAGAGGCCTCGGCGCTCTGATGGGCCGGCTTGCGATCGGAGCCAAGGAACCCAGTTCTTCTTGAAGAGGCTGGCTGGTGTCGAAGGGCTGGGGAGGCGTCGGCCCCACGGAATAGCCAGAGAGGTCTAGTGACCCCGAGTGTCCTCGGTGGGACATGAGTCCTCCTGGGACAGAGGCCGTTGCATGGGCATCCCCAGGAATTTTGGGAGGGATGTGCCTCCAAAACTGAGCCCCACCCAGCTGTTCGTCTCCAGTGTGCACTTCCTGGAGCCAGTGGAACTGGGGTGAACTCAAGGTGTTCCAGGGTCCGCCTGGTGTGTTCCCCCAAACAGATGAGCAGATCCTACCTGGACGGTCTGAGTGGGGGCTAGGATATGGCCTGTTCCCTGCTCTTTTGGTCTGAGGGTTCCTGGAGGTGGAGTGAGGTGCCCAGGATGAGGCCCGCCTCTGAAATTCAGCCACAACTGCCTACCCCTGGGGGTTGCTTTGGGTTGTGACCCTGGGAGCAGGTCCTACCGGCTGTGCTGGCTGATGGGATGTGAGCGTGTTCAGTGTAGACAGCGGTGTGTGTGTGCACGTGCACGTGTGTGCACGTGAGTATCTGGCTGGGGTGAGGCGCAGTGGGTCTTAGCCCCGCGCCACGGCTGGGAACCCGTTTGTGGGGCAGCAGGGCTGCGCGGGGGAGGCTGGTGCTCTGTGACTCCCTTTGTCTTGCCAGGAAGGGCCTGGCTCAGGCGCAGGCCAGGGCCTGGCAGTGGTCATGTGACTCCAGTGGAGGGGTTGGCAGACCTACAGGTCAGGGCCAGGTCCGAGGAGGCTGGCAGGCACCCTAAGGAAGCAGGGCCTGCTTCCAACAGGTGGGAACTCCACTTGGGGCCCAAAGAGAGGAGCGGGGTTTCAGGGTGGAGACAGCTGGGCGGAGCCTCGGAGGTGAAGGAGGCATTGGGCTCGGCCGGGAAACGGGTCCGCACAGCGTCCCGCACTCTGAGTTTCTGCCTTGGTCTCCTGCCTGGTCTTGCTCTCACATTGGCTCCCTCCGCGTGGCAGCCAAGATGGCATCTGTGACAAAGGCTGTCACCATCGTGACAGCCGGCAAGGCCCTGCTGGGTAAAGGAGCTCAGCCTTCCGGCACCCTCGGTGTTCCTCACAGCGGGAGACTGCGCGGAGAGAGCACTGTGTTTCGGTAGCACCAGTAACAGCCTCGTGTGTGGCCGGCTGGCCCCGGGAACCTGGGCGAGGAACAGAACGTTCTGATCGGCTGTCCTGGGTCAGGCCGCTGGCTGCACCACCAGGTTGGGGAGAGGGAAGGAGAAGCCGAACCAGTGCTGGGCGCTGAAGAGCTACAGGTGATGGCCCCTGACCCTGTTTGGGGAGCCGTGAGGAGCCAGTGCGGGCAGTTGAACAGAGTGCCTGGTTGGAGCTGGGCTGAGCCAAGTGGCCGTGGAGGATGGTGGCGGGGGGAGCCTCCCACCAGGAGGCCCTCAGGAGTCTTGATTGGAGGCCCAGGCTGAGGGGACAGTCTGGGCTGGGGGCCGTGGGGTCACAATGGGAGGAAGTGGAGTGGCAGGGCTTGGGGGGGAAAGGGTCAAATGGGCCTCAGCGGCTCCCTTGGGTGGACAATGGGGCGACTGCCGTCGACAGGCCACGGGGTGGGGTGGGCCTAGGGCAGCGATGAGTTCATGGTTGGCCCTGGCAAGTCTGACACGCACGGTGAATTGCTGTGTGAGAAAGACGGATGTGGTGGCTGCCAGCCACGTGACCCGGGGCAGGCAGGTCAGGGGGCACAGGGGCCAGCGTCAGCTGCGATGTGATGTGCCACGAGCGGAGAGTGCACAGGCCAGAGGTGCGTGAAGGTACACAATGGAAGTGCGGAAGGGCACCGGGGCTGGCCAGGACCTGGGGGACGGGACGAGCAAGGCTGCGGGGTCCCTCATGGCGTGGTGACGGGGAGAATGAAGCGGGGCATTTCCTGGGAACAGAGAAACCGATTTGTTTAGTATTTCTGTGGGGGAAAGTGTTGTGAGGGAACACTGAAAGCAAATGTCAAGTCAGCAGCACTGAGAAGGCGATGGATTGTGAGTGAGACCCGTGTGCTCGCCTGTGACGTGCGAAAGCACCAGCACAGCGCAGCCGACGGGGTCTGGGGAGCTTCCCTGACCTGGAGAACCGGGTGGATGGTGGATGGTGGATGGAGGGGCTGCGTTCACAGCCTGTAGTCGGAGGGCTACCAGCTTGCGTATGGACTTTAGGCGTGGCCGACATTTGGACAGGGCCACGGGCCCGTTTGGCAGGAACTGTCTGACCACTCCACACTCGATGAATTGAACCTCCATCTGCACCAACACACACACAAGCACATCCATGTACACACTCCTGCACACATGCGTACATGCATCTACACCCTCCTTCCGTGGTCATCTTTACATGCTTCCTGCCAGGACTGAGGCCAGCCTGGGCTCCCATCCCTGAGCCTGCTGTTGTTCGTCCTGGGATGTACCGATGCCCAGCAGGGCCTGGGGCCAGAGTCCACTCTGCATCACCTGGGCAGACGGTTGGGTTTCCCATGTGCCAGGGCCCAGCTACTGTCCTGGGTGCTGGCGAGGCTTCTGAGCGGTGAAGGTTTGATTCCATTTCTGCTTCCTCTGCTTCCTAGTCATCCCTTAGATGACTCTGTTACCTCGCCATGAAGGCCACTGCACCCTATGGGTGTTGTAAGGATTAAGGACATATAAAGAAGTTCTTCTCTGCCCTAAGGGACACAGGAGGCCTCTGGTGAACTTGTTAAAATGCACACTCTCAATTCAGTGTGTGGGTGGGGCCCGAGAGTCTCCATTTCTAACAAGCTTCTAGGGGAGGCGATGCTGCTGGGCCGAGGACCACCCGTGGGTACCGAGGACGTAAACTGTGCGGCACATCATGAACATGAGGGAGGTGGTCCCATCGTCCCACCCCGCACCGCCCCCCACCCTGCAGCTGGATGCCTTTCTGAGAGAAAGGCAGGGTGTGTCCATTCTTGGCTGAAAGTGTGTGGCCAGGGTCCTGGAGAGGGAGACAGGGAAAGGTGACATGTCCTCCCTGCTCCTCGGTGGGAAAACAGGGTTCTTTACTTCTAACGATCCCTGGATCTCACGGCGGAGGCCTGGCCCTGGGGAATGTCTTACTGATTAGGAAGGGAGATCTTCATATGGGAATGTAAATAAATCCAGGAGAATCTGCTTCTTTGAAGTGCAGGGGTGCAGAATAAGAATCCTTCCCGAGTGATAGTGTCTAAGAAAGGAGGCTTTCTGGGGGGTGGATGTTGGGAGGCAGAGCTTGAAGGACGTCAGGGAAGGACTGCAGGTGGTGGCCAGGTGCCCTTCCTGGAAATCTGACATTCCTGGGTGTCTGGGCCCCAGGACCAGGCCTGCAGCGCCCCCTCACCTTCCACCACTCTCCCCTGGCCCACGTGTTCACCCGCAAGCTGGGCCTCACTTGCCAGCTCCCCTCCTGAAGACGTCTCGCTGGAAGGCAGGCTCTGTCTGCTCATTAGCACGACAGCCTTTCCCTGAAACCTTCTGCTGGGGCCAAGCCTGGCTCCCTCCACAGAGCAGGAGGCCCTGGCTCCGTCTGCTAATCGTCTGCTGTCTCCATCGTGAGCATTATTTTATTTTCGTATTATTCTTTTTCCAGCTAATATCCTGGCATTCCCAAAGACACCGGGTTTCATAATCTCCCTGGCGTTCCCAGGGAGCTGGGAAGCGGAGCACAAAGCTGCTATTATAGCGAGTTCCATCCAGCCTCCCTCTCCTTGCCCCACACCCCTTGCTGCCGCCGCCACCGCGGGCTCCCACCCAGTCACCCCCTCCTGACGCCACCGGCCTCTCTGGGAACTCTGGGGACGGGCTGCCGGGATGAGCTCACAGAATCCGTCCTGTCGCCCTTGCCCCGTGCCTGCCCTCCACGCACAAGGATTTTTCCAGAGCCCTGTCTCTGAGCTTGGCCCTGAGTGTCAGGAAGGGTTTTCTGAGATGCCTGATCCCAGGCAGGGAGGGAAGGAGATGGAGACTCGGCAATTTCTTCTCTTAGCCTTTGGAGTGTTTAGAGCGGGAAGAAACTTTCGTGTTGGAAGGGCGCTCTCCACCTGGCTTTGGAGCTGCTGGCACCTCTTGAAATTGGGTGCAAAGTTGTGGGTGTGAGTGCGATTTGTGCATGTACGTGTGTTTGATGAGCATGCGCACACGATATGCGTGCGGTGTGCGTGTATGTTGCACACATGTTGGTATGTATGCACAGGTATGTGGCATGTATATGGTGTGCGCACACATGTGATGTGTTTATGCAATGTGTGTCTCTGTGCTGGGAAATGCTGGTGGAAGGCCCATGGCTTTCTTCGTTCTAAAGGGAATCCAGGACCCAAAGAGCACAGGCGGTGCCCTGAAACCCATTTTGCTACGTACCGAAGTCCAAGCTGAGCGCTTTGCCTGTGCTATCTCGTCTAGTCTTGCAGCGACCCCGGAAGGCTGGAGTCCATCGTCCCGCCCCTCTTGTAGTTGGGGAGACTGAGGTTCAGTACAACACTGTCTAGGAGGGCAGTCCATAGCCCTATGTGGCTATTCAGATTTTCACTTAGAGTAATTAAAATAAGAAAGTTTCGTTCCCCAGCCACACCGGCCACATTTCCAGTGCTCGTGGCCGCACCGGGCTGCCTCACCGGACAGGGCAGCTGTAGAGCAGATCCATTATTGCAGAAAGTATGTTGGGCATTGCTGCTCTAGAAATGCTCTGAGACCCTAATGTTACCCCAGGAGAAACTGAGGCCTGAGAAGGAGTTTGCCCAGCGGTACGGCCTGAGTCAGTTCTAGAACCCAGGCCAGGACAGTGGCTCTTCTGCCCTCTCTCCCCAGGATCTCCTCGTTCTTACTCGGGCATCATGTCCTTGAGTGGGGTACTAGGGAGGGCCCTGGGCAGCTAGCTAGAGCCCTTGGCAATGGGCATCACCCGCTGGTCTTGTAGCCAGGCAGCTTGGCCTCTCTGGGGCATTGGGGCAGCTGGAGGGGGGGCTGGTATCCAACGCCCCCACCCAGGAAGCCTCCAGTTGGTGGGCAGAGGCCTGAGTCCTGACCTGAAGTGGAGAGGAGCATTCCAAGCCCCAGCTAGCGGGCAGGGAAGGGCAACTGGGAGCCAGAAGTTCCGTGGGGGGTCGGGGAGAGGCTGGTGCCAGAGAGGAGTAATTTGAGACTGGAACGGGCTGAAAAGAAGAGATGTGGGTGGGGGGGGGGAGGGGCCATCCCCGGTCCCTGCTGTGAGGCATCTAGGTAAGGCTCCCCGAGGAGCTGCACCTTGAGCAAGGGCAGCGCCAGGGTGGTGAGAGGGGTTTGCTCCATTAAGTAACCAAGGCCCCTGGCAGGGTCTGCTGCTTTGGGAGGCAGCTCCGGGTGTCCCTGGATTCTGTTTCTTGAATATGCTAATTGAGCACCTGTTCTGTACTTGGCATTGGGCTAGCAGGGCAGCTTCAGGGCTGGCTGCCCTCTCAAGCAGGGGCCTCCCTACCACTCCTGCTCTCCCACACAGAAAAACACGTGGGTAATTCTCTGAATGCGCCCCCCCCCCCACCTGGGTCAGTCTAGCTCAGGGCTTGGGTGCCAATCTTTGGCGGGCCCAACTACGTGTCGGTGTAGCCGGGACAAAGGGCCAGCACACAAATGCTTCCGTGTGTCACAGCTGAGTGGATGTGCCGGCTGCCCCGTCGCCACCGTGCGTGAATGAGGGTCTGAACCCACCATTCCCAGAGTGATCTTATACTTCATGAGCTGGTCTGGGACGCTGTTAGTGAGCAGGCTGGAAAGCGGCTGGGTCCATTCCTGGAAAACCGGGGCATACTGCGATCCTAGTTACCGAGGCGTCTATGACGGGGTAAACCTACTAGAGCATTCTGTGCGACCTCCCCACGGGAAGTCGTGGAAACCCTAGAGGGACGCAGACACTCTCGCCAGCCCACACGTGGCATCGTGGATTCTCCAGGTTTCCTGATTCCAACCCTGCTCCCCAGGGGCGGCCGGTAGTTTTGCAAGGAGTTTAGCAGCTGCTTCCAAGCCTTGGCTCCAGCTGTAAATTAAACGGGGTTGCACCCTCAGCTGCTATTCCACTTAAGGTTGCAATCTGCCCCAAGTGGGAGGGGAGGTCCGTGTGTTCCCGAGTTCCCTCTTTTAAAGGGTTCTCTTCCTCTGCCCTGGCCTGCTGGCCTGTGGCTTCCCTAGAAGCTGAGGCCTGGGCAGCCAGGGCAGTGATGTGGACCCTGGGCTCCCTGAGGCCCTGACGTGGCACTTGGCCCCGTCCTGCCCCCGGAGCCCTGCTCAGGTCCTGACTTCTGTGGGGAAGCAGGAGCTGGAGAGAGTCCTGCGGGGGTTGCCGAGGCCCCTGGCTCCGCTGGCTAATTTGCTGAGCCACCTGAGGGAAGGCTTCGACATCCCGGGTCTAGTTTTCTCACCTCTTAGATGGGGGTGATAACAGCGTAACAAAAATAATCTCCCCTTCTGTTGCAGGGGTCAGCAGCCCAGGGCCCACGGGCCGAATCTGGCCCCGGGGCTGTTCGTGTAACAGGGCTTTACGGACACAGGCCTCTCGTTCGTGTGTGTGTGTGTGTGTGTGTGTGTGTGTGTGTGGTCTGTGTCTGTGACTGTGGGGGAGACCGTTCAGCACTGACTCTCCGGCCCTGGGGGACCAAGTTGGCCAGCTGTTCCCGGGCCCACGCTACGCGCCAAGCGTTGCCCTCCTCCCTGTGCCTGCATCGTCTCACTTAAGCCCCCAGCAGACCTAACAGATGCGTTTCATTCTTACTCCCCTTTTTCGGTTAAGCAAACTGAGGCACAGAGCAGACAAGTAATAATTACTCTAGCGGTGTTTTCTCCCACATGTTCCGTGAAAAAGCGCGTGGGTAGTGATGGGCCCCGCAGGGTAGCGGGCTGCCCTGTGCAGCTGCCCTGGTCTTTGGGGGCCCCAGCAAGGACTGCAGTGAGGAGGAGACCCTGGCCACCCACCCCAGGCTGTGCGGGTCTGTGTTTAACAGCGGACTCCCCGGAAAAAGATCCAGGCTATGCCCTCACCCCGGTTTGCAGCATTTGCTGATTTCCGTGGTGTGAATATCTCCGCCACGGCCACTCCATGCCCACAGCGTGACGTCACCGAGCGTGGTGACCGGAAGAGATGGGCTGTGCACCCCACAGATATTCTAGACACGACCTCAGCAGCAGGATGACAGCAAGAAGTAGTCAGATAATTAAGCCATGATGAGTTGAGCATTTATCACCTTTGTTTTTTGAATTAATTTCTGTAGTTTTAGATTTATATAATTTAGTTTTTACAAAAGGCTGTGTTTAACAACTGACTTGCAAAATGGCTGAAAATTTAACGATCTGTTCTCACGAGCCGTGTGAGTTAGCTCCAGCCCCTGCTGCTCTGGGGGTGAGGTGGGGGGTGGGGGTCCCCGATCCTGTTTACACAGGAGAAGAAATGGGGGCCATTCAATAGTAGCTCCCTTCCCAACAGCTCTGTCACCTGTGTTCTTTGGGTCCACCGTGCATAGGGATCGGGCTCTCCCTGCAAAGCAAGGAGGGCAGCTGACCCCCATACCCATCAGCTTGACCGTGCTGGGGAAGGGAGCGCCCGGCGGGCCCCAGGATGCCTCTGAGGCTCGGTTTTGCTTCCTTCCTGACCGCCCTGGGGGTGGCCGCTGTGGCTCCGTCCCCTGTCTGCTCAGCCTGGGGAACCTCACTGCTCAGCCTGTGTCCTTTTGCTGCATTCACCTCTGCTCTTGCCCCTTCTGCCCCCCTCCTGCCTCCACCTTACAGATCCTGAACCCGACCCCTAGGCCCTGGATGGGGCACTGTGTCATCACCAGGGGGAGGAGGCATGTGTACATGGGGCAGACAACCTGTGGTGCGGAAGGAATCTCGGACACACTCGTGGCCTTGTGCTGGTCTTGGGCCCAATTTAGGCCACTCCAGGAGTCCTCTTCATAGACGGCTTGTTTCCCGAGAGCCTGCCCACCTCCTCCCAGGAGGCAGCCATACAAGGTCTTGGGGCAGAGCCATCAGCAGACTAAGGTGGGCTTGGCCACTGGCTCTGAGGACCCCTGGGGGTGGTGGGAGGGAGTCCCTCACACTTCTAACTGAGCTCAGGCTCCCGCAGGGAGCCACGGCTGCCAGCTGGGCAGCAGCAGCTGGAGGCCACCCAGTGCCCTGGGCGAGCAGCAGGATCCCTTACGCAGCTAGCCCCAGGGCAGAGTGCGTGGCCGCAGACCGTGTGGCTGCCAGCCCGCGCTTGGGAGTCTCACTGACATGAGCTATGGAGGCAGGAATGTGACTGCGGGAAACCCGATGCCCTGGGCCTGGCCCTGGGGCTGAGGAAGAGTGTGGACTGGGAGTGAAGGTCGGCGGGTGGAAACCGGAGCATCAGCCGTGCCTGCAGCCTGTGAGAACAGAAGGAAGCCAACCCGCTCTCTCCTGGCTGTGTTCCCCACTCCTCGACTCACCCTTCCAGCCAGGCCTTTCCCCTAAGCTCCGGGGTGGGGGGGGGGTAGGGGAGAACCACCCTGTTCCATTTCACCCCACAGATGGCCCCGCCCTGGGGTGCCATGAGTCCACATCACTTGCCCTTGCTGTGCTGGTGTCAGACCCTGAGCCTGCTGAGGGTGGGAGGGTGCTGTCTGATGCACACTTTCCTCTCCCTTCCTCTGGGACCTTAAGCCTGGGTGTTGCACTCCTGGCTTAGGGGTGGGGGATGCTGGCGATTGATGTGATAAGTCTTCAATGGGTACTTACTAAGTGCCAGACACTGGGCTGGGTGCAGGGGAGAAAGGAGTGTGCGTGTCTTGCTTGTACATGCAGAGAGATGGATGCAGGGGAGAAGCAAGGAGAGGCTGGGTAGGGGGTGCTGATGCCGGCTAGGCAGGCAAGGAGGGGTCAGGCCTCAGCAATTGCCGAGGTGAAGGAAGAGCTCGTCAGCTTGTCAGGGAGGACATTCCAGGTAGAGAGAAAAGCCCATGCAAGGGTCCTGTGGAAGAGGGGGGGATGGGCCCCAAACTTACAGAAGGAGGAAAGGTGTTTAACATGAGGCTGGAGAGGTGAAAGGGTTAAACTGACTCCGTCAGCACCGTTTACTTAGTGCCAGGGACCTGCCAAGGGCAGTGGGTGCATTTTATTTAGTTTTTACCAGTGGTTCTTAACTGGGGGAAATGTCTATTCCCCATCCCATCCCCCAGGGGACATTGAACAATGTCTGCTAACGTTTTGGTGGTTGCAGCTAAGGGGTGGGGGCATGCTGTGAGCGTCTACGCGGTAGGGGCCCTGGATGCTGCTAAACGGTCAACAATGCACAGGACAGCCCCGACAACGAATAATCCAAATAATCGTCTGGCCCAAAGTATGCATAGTGATGGCATTGGAAGTACCTGCGTTTCTAATCGTCCTGTGCATTGGGTGTTACCCTGGTTGCCTCTTTACAACGAGGAACCTGAATGTCAGGAACTGAGCTTCCCTGTGGCACCCCGGCTCCCCTTGCCTGACCCGTGCTGTGAGTTCCAGGCAAGTTCCTAACTCCCGGAGGCTCCGAGGCCATGGCTGGGCTGGGAGGCAGAGCTGGCCTCCCCCTTCTCCCAGGATCTGAAGGGGAGGCGTGGAGAGCTCAGGTCCCTCTGGGAGGGGCTGGAGGATGTGAAGACATTGGCCAGCTGTGAGGGTGGAATTCTGCCCTGGGTGGGAACCAGGGCAGCTGCAGGGCCCCGGTTAGTGGGTGTCCCTCAGCCCACCTCCTGGTCCTCCCATCTTCTTCCCAACGAGCCCCCTCTGTGTCTGTCAGTTAGGGGAAGAAATGGAGGGGGAGGCGGGTCCACCCTTGGGTGGCAGGTGAGAGTGGGGTTGGCAGACGGCCCTGTGGAATGGCAGGCAGGGTGGCGGCTGGGGGTGTTGGCAGTGGGCACCTCTGCTGGAGGCAGGACAGAGGGAGGACCCCTGGCAGTCTAAGGGGCCTTCCTGGAGGAACCCTGGTTTCTGCCTCTGAAGAATGGTCCTTCTCAGAGCCAGTGCCTGCTGTGGGCCAGGCACGGAGCTAGCCAGGGTTACCAGCCCCCAGCCTTTGTGGGAATCCCAGAGAGGGGTGCACCTTTTCTGATCGCAGGGGCGGTCCTGCCCTTGGACAGAGACCCAGAAAGTGCTGCCAAAGCCCCGGACAGAGGCCTTTGGCGGGTGGTGCTGGTGGAAGGCAGCTAGGGGAGGTGTGAGGTGAGTGGGGAAGGGCGCTGGCGGTGATGCGCAACCAGGGAGGTCCCTGCAGGCACCTGGAGGGGGAGGAGGCGTTCTGGGGGCTGCGGGAGGCCGGGGCACTCCTGCTCCTTGCTCTTTCTGCAGCTGCCTACCTTTGTGGGGGGCACAGGTGTGCTGCCAGCCTGAGGTGCAGAGTCCTGGGCCTTCCCCCCTGCCCAAGAGGAGCCCTCCTCACCACCCTCCGACGTGCGCTGAGAGGCAGGTGCTACGCGCTGCTGCACCCAGCAGCTGGCCAAGCCGTTTCCAGCGTCCCGATCTGCTTTCCTTGGCATGCGCTCCCCTCACGCCTGGGGTGGCCCGCTGGGGTCCCCCAGGTCCAGCCCTACGTTCGGCCCCACAGGCCCCAAAACTGGGAGGCGGTAGTGGCTGGACTCAGTGCGTTCTCTGGCGGGATGCCAGCACAGCACAGCCAGGCCGAACGCCTCTCCTGGTGGGGGCTCAGGATGCTCGGGGTCCATGCCTGCCTGGGAGGGAGGATTCGGGGACAGTGGCCTTTGGGTCCTTCTGCAGTGGCCTTCCCTGTCCGTAGTGTGGCACCTCTCCTGCTCATCCTGCGCCTGTGTGTGTGTTGAGAGACTGATTGCTTGATGGATTTCGATTCGTGCCTCTGGCTGTGGCTCCTGAAATGTCCACTTTTCCAGCTCCCGGAATAATTTTGAACAAATATGGGATATGTGGATACCACCCCCGCCCCCACCCTGAGCACAACTGCTAACTTCACAGTTTTTGACTTACCCTTCCCTGTCCTGCCTGTTTCTCATTTCTCTCATAAGGTCATTGATAAGGTCAAACATTTCTTGAGCATTTATTATGTGCCAAGTGGTACACTAAGAACAACATGCAATTTATCTCCTTAACAATCACAGCCACTGTCTGAGACAGATACTGTAGAATTATCCCAAAGTTCTAGAGAGACTGGTTCAGAGAAGTCAAGCAGCCCGCCCAAAGTCACACAGCTAGTAAATGGCAGGGCCAGAATTGGAACCCAGGTAACCTGGTTCTAGAGCTTGTGTTAAAGCTGCGGCCAAAGCAAGGGGGCCGGTGCTTCTCCCTGTCAGAGACGGGGTGTCCTGTGGCAGGAGCTCTGCAGCCTTCCCGGTAGTGCTAGAACCTCGGTGAGTCCCCGCGACAGCAGACTTACAAGTCTTTCCTGCACCCGTGTTACACGGGCCCCTTTTGGGGGATGGAGAAGAGGAAGACTGGCCTACCTTCCAGATGCATGTCTTCGTTGACTGGAATGGCCAGGGCAGGACTGGGGTGGCGGTGGCACTTCTGGCCTGGCCATGGGCTTGAAGTGGGAGCCGGAGTGAGGAGTGTGGCCGGCCTGGCTTTGAGGGATGTGAGCCCTGGTGGTGTGAATGGGGAAGACGGGGCAGGCCACTGAGGGTCTGACCGGGAGCCGTCAGGCAGCGAGAGCCACCAAGAGATGTGCGCTGGGGAACCAAACGGCGACTGTGAGTGATGGCTCTGCGTCTGTGCTGGGTGTGGGCAGACGCATCCGGGGAGGCTTCTTGGACAAGGGGTCTGGGGCTAGGCCTTGAGAGGGCACATGGTTTGGAGAGGAAGGACGCAGAGGGGGCCGTGCTCTTTGTATTTAGAAGCACCGGGGGGCTGGGTGGGCCCGGCAGGGATGAAAGGCCATCCAGGGGAGGCCAGGATTTCCTTTCAGGGGCATGTGTGCTTGTGTGTCGGGGATAGGGACTGGGCAAGGGATGGAGCAGGAGGCGGAGAGGGGAGAGGGGCTTGGAGAAACGTGAGTGGGAGAGAGGGAGTGGGCAGTGTGGGCGGGCCGCCCAGCTCTGCCCAGCCCTCTGCTGGGCTCCTGGCCAGGGAAGGCTGGTGGGCCTGATGTCACAGGAGACCGAGTCTGGGAGGCTGGGCTGGGGTATGACTGGGCCATTTCCTATTCTTGTATGGGCTTTGGTCCCTATTGGGTCCCCAAGCTCCCCAAAGTGTACAGGACCCCAGTGAGGGGGCGACAAGGTGGCAGAGGTGGCAATGGGGGATCAGTGCATCAGAGAGGGGGGCATCAGGTCCAGGGGGCGCTTTACTGCCTAGCAGTTGGAGCCCAGTGCCGGCGCCGGCACGGGGAGGGGAGCGATGGCGTGGCTCTACGCCCAGGCGGGTTTCCGAGCCCGAGAGTAGACCTACGCTGCCTCCTGCTCCCACCCCTACCCTGTCTCAGCCCGAGCCTGGGCACCCGGTCAGTGCCTGCCTGTCCCTGCCATCAGCCCTGTCTCCAGACACACGGGGTGGACAGGGAGGCTGGACGGGCCCTCCAGACTCTGACGGTTCGTCACTCACCCCAGGGGGCAGGCCACCACCGGGCTTCCTCCCCAGGTCCTCTTACAGTCCTTCCTCCGGTCAGACTCCAGCCTCTTGCACTGGAGCCACTCAAACCTCCCTTCTGGCCTGTCTGGTCTCCGTAAGAGAGGGAAACAATTTCTCTGTGGACTTGACTTTGGAGTCTGTGGACTGTAGGAGAGGATGAGCTACCCTAGAGTGAAGTCAGAGGCTGATGGCCAAGCTCTCCGCAGCTGAGGAGCATTGTCAAGGGATCTCCTGACCCGGGCACTGGAATCTCTGGGTCAATCTCCCTGTCACCTTCAGGCTTGGGGTCGGACTCTGTTGTGACCAGCTCTGTGTCTCCAGGGCGGTGTGGTGGATGACAGGAGTGAGGATTCCGTGTCCGTCTCCACCTTGAGCTTTGGCGTGAACAGACCCACGATTTCCTGCATCTTCGACTGTAAGTGATGCTTCAAGGGTGACGTGGGTGGGTGTGTGGCCTTACGCTTCTGCTTGTTGGGGGCTGTGGTCAGCTGGGTATGTGGGGCTGTGGAGAACTGGGTCTGTGTGCCTTCCGGTGTGTGCGTGTGGACATGCACACACATGTGCCCGTCTATGTACGGTGTGTGTGTGTCAACTTGAAACTTCAAGTCGAGCATTCAAGGTCTAGTGCATTCTGGCTTCTCCCATCGTCCATTTGGCCTCTCCCCATTCTCCTCTTTGTTGGTCCCCTCTTCCCAGCTCTTGCAAGGCCCAAGGACACATCCCTCAGGTGTCCACCTTTGAGGTGCGGTCTGTTCTGACTCTGTGAGTGGCCCACTGCTCTAGAGTGTGACATGTGCCATTTCTGTCGTTCAGCCCCTCTGCCTGCCACCCTCCCTAGGGATGGACCTCACCCTTCCCTCTAGCCTCAGCTCTCAGCCACCTCCACCCCCTCACTTGGCATCTCCGTTTCTTCCTCGGTGCAGACGGGAACCGCTACCATCTGCGCTGCTACATGTACCAGGCCCGGGACCTGCCTGCGATGGACAAGGACTCTTTTTCTGGTAGGTGGCAGAAGGGAGGAAAGCCAGGGACCAGGGACTGAGAGCTGGGAACTGAGCCATGGGCCTTTGGACCCCAGGGAACAGAGCCCGGGGCTTTTCCTGCAGGTGGGGGGCTGTGTTTGCTGAGTCTGTGGAGGTGGCTCCCTTGCCAGGGTCACTATGGCTTCCTAGTTGTCAGGTGGCTTGCTTGACCCCCCTGCAGGGTTTGGCTTCACTGACCATCCCCTCCTGAAAGCCCCTCTGGCCTTGGCCCCGGAGTACCCTCTCTCCTGGGTTGCTTACAGCCTCCTGATACTCTACCTGCTCCTGCCTGGGTGCTCACTGCCCTCTGAGCCTGATATTCCCAACATTCGGTCTGAGTCCTCTTCCCTGGGCACTGGGACCCCCTCTCCCTGCTCCCCCAGCTTCGGTGACCGCTCACGTTAGGGAAGTTTCTAGGTCTTGTCCAGCCATTTCTTAGGTATGTCCTCCGGATGCCTCAGAGGCACCTCAGTTCACCCGTCCCAACTGAACTTCCTATGACAGGCTGCCCCGCGCCCTGCCCCAGTCCAGGCCTCCTCTGCATTTCCCGCCTCGGTCGGGGTGTCACATCCCCATCAGGCTGGGAACCAGCAGTCAGTCACCCAGTCCTGGTGATTCTGGCTGCTGAAACTCTCCTGATGTCCCTGGGAATGAACCCTGCCCCTTTGTATCCGGACGCTCTGGTCATCTCCTGACTTCCCTGCTTCTCTCTGCACTGCCCCCAAGATCTGGTCACGTCATCCCCTGATTTCAAATGTGGACACTGATGGGCAAATCCTCGATTCTTCAGCCTGGTGGATGACTCCCGTGTGATCTGACCCCGCGCGCCCTGCCTGTTCCGTGGGTCCTGATCCCCTCTACCCGTTGGCTCTGGCCCCGCCTGCTTTTGTCAACGTTTACCATACTTTTTGCCTTTGTACTCAGTGTTCTCTTTGCCTAGAATGCATTCTCTCGCTATTTTTAATACCGTGAACTCCTATTCATCCTTCAAGACCCAGCCCAGGTGCCCCTGACTCTTCCCCGAGCTGAGCTGGCTGCAGCACTTGGCCAGCGCTTCACCGGCACCTCTCTCAGAGCCCGGACCCACGACATACATCAACTGCCCCCTACCTCTGCCACATGCTTCCCTCTGTGACTGTGAGCTCCTCGGGAAGGGGCCTTGTCTTACCCTCGAACCTGCAGCATTTGATGTCTCAAGAACGAACACTGCACTGAAACACTCACTGGGAGCCCTGGCGTGTTACTGACATCATTTCATGCAGCCCTGATAAGTCTCCTGTGAAGGAGGCATTTAACACCCTTGCTTCATGAGTACGGAAGCTGAGACAGACAACTCAATTCAGTTGCTTGAGTCAAAATACCTGGGAGGTGACATATCACCCTCCAAATGCTTGAGTAGACCTGAGTTCTGCTTGAGAGTGATCTTCTGTTCACAGAATGGCTCCACAGCTCACAGCCACAGGCCAGCCCCCTCCCCACTCCATGGGGTTGGGTGGGGGACTTCTGTGCTTCCCTGAGTTCCGCCCCCTGCCCCGCCCACCATCCCAGGGACCTGTTCTCCAGCCCTGGGCAGCCAGGCAGGGGTATGCAGAGCTGTCTCTTCTCTGCGCTCTGGGTCCAGGGTCCCGAGAGTGCCCTCTGCAAAGCGTACTCAGAACCAGCAGGCGAGGGTTGGCAGGCCGGGGGCAGGCAGCTGCAACTCCTTGGGAACCTTTGCCAGGAGGCTTTCTGATACTCAGAATGGACCCTGAGAGAAAGAGAAGTCGGCTAATTCCCAACCTTGTTTCCTCCTCATGTGGAGAAGGCGGGAGAGGTGGGGGTGTAGGCAGCCAGTCTGTGTGGGGTGGTGGTGCGGTGGGGCTCAGGTGGTAGGCCCAGGGCTCTGTGGCCCGGGCCAGGGCGACCTTGCAGGGAGGGAACTCCTCCAAGGAACCCGAGCTAGGCAGGCGTCAGTGTGCCCCTCGAGTGACTGCAGGCCTGCGTCAGCCCTGCACTGGCCTACAGCGACGTCACACTTTCCGTCCTGGCCCCACCCCCTCCCCCAAATAAACATCCCTTGAGCGTTGAGGGCACTGCCCAGGGCTTCCTCAGAGGCCACTGGCTTCTGAATGAAAGGCCTGATTGAGCAGCTGCTGGCAAGGAAAGCAGCAGCCAACACGGGTGAACCTATAAAACCCAGAGTGTTTATTTTCACTCCCAAACTCTAAACCAAAGCAATTTCTCCCCTGGAACTGACCCTGGGGTGGCTGGCGGCCGGAGGCTGCGTATGGCCGCCGGCTGGCGTTTCTCGGAGGAAACTCATGTGTGAACCCAGAATGTCTGGGGCCAGGGGAGGGGCCCGCACAGAGCCCGTGGCTCGTCCCAGGGCCCGGCCGGCCCGCCGGGGGTCTGGGCCAGAGACTCCTTTCCTCTGGAAGCCCTGACCAGTGGCGTTCTGGGCCTTGCCCCGCAGGGGCTGGCTGCAGCGGCCCCAAGCTGTGAGCCCTGCCTGTCCCCTGTACGTGGCCTTGGGGCCGCCTGGAGGCCCGGCTGTGTCTGCTGCCTTCTGCCTAGCCAGGGCTTGGGGGAACACACGGGAATTGCCCAGGAAACAGTTGCTGAGTAGTATTAAACTCAGTCGGGAGAGGGAGACTTGGGGAGGTACTGTGGTCCAGGCTGCCTGAGGATGTCACGCGGGTGGGGTTGGAGTGTGTGTCTAGCACAAGTCCCTGGGCCACTGGAGTCTCTGGAGGGACGCGTGTGGCATGTGGTTATGGGTGTGCGGCCCGTGTAGTGATAAGAAATGTAGGATGATGTTTAATTCAAACAACTTCTCTCTGATACCGGGCTGGGTTGCCACTGCTTGGTGAGCGTCTGGAGAAGGCACTGGACTTACTTCGAGTGGAAAAGATATGGCTTGAGAGGACTTAGAGGCCCCATGACCTCAAGCCTGTACCTCATGGGGGGAGTCACTTCCCTGAAGTTGCTCTTCATGGCGGGCTGATATTTCTCAAAGGGAGCTGGGAGGTGGCCGTCTGCTTTGCCCCTGCCCAGCTGGACACCAGCATTGCTGTGGTTTGAAGCACCCATAAGCTCTGCTTACGGAACTGCCAGCAAGATACGCCACCCTTGGGCAGCTCAGTTTCTAAGTCACCACACTCCAGAGAATGGCCCTTAGCATGAGGGACCCAGAGACTCGTCTCTGAGAGTCCCACGGGTCAGTGGGCTCGGGAGCCTGACCTGGCTAACCAAGGGAATGAGAGATGGTGAGTGGACCAGCTGCCAAGGGGGTGGGGTGTCTGTCAAGGAAACGGAAGGTCCTGCTCTCTATGTGTTGGCCTCGTGGTTCTCGGGAAGGTCAAAGCCGTGCCAGTTGGGTGGTCCTGGGGGGCTGCTGCTGCGCCAGCCTGGAGCGAGGGCTGATGAACTGTGGCTGCCCACAGCTGAGGTTACCTCTCTGGGGACCCGTGCTTTAGTGTTCCCCAGATCCACCCTCTTCCCTGGGTGGGGCTGGGATGTTCTTGCTTCTGGGCTCCCCGTGTCTGGACTCCCCGTGTCTGGACTCCAGGTGGGGACCGCTCGTTGGAAGCACAGCTTTCTGTTAAGGCTGGTTCTGGTTGGGGGGATTTTGTGGTTGAGTTTAAGGAGCTGTTTCCCAAAGTGTATTGGAGGCCTGTGAAATGCTCCACTTAAAAAGGGTTCCTGAGCAGGAGAGACTGGGAAACACCGCCCACTGAGAGATTTCCAAGGCACAGTGGCACGGAGGGGCTCTGAGCTGGCTGCAGAAAAAGGGGCCTGTCAGATTGCTTAAGCACTCATTAGCACATTTTGGGAAGCCCTGATCTCCACAGGATCCAGTTCAAGGTGCTCAGCATGAATCCAGGACTGCTTGTGATCTGCCCACCTCCTCCTCCCTCCTCTGTCCTCATGCCCCAGCGTTCTTTCCCTCCCTCAGCCACACCAACACCTGGCTGTCTCCCAAGCGTCCGTGTGCTTTGGTGCCTTTGCTCATCTGTGCTAGGTCCCTAGGCAGCCACTTTTCCCTGGTCTGCCTCGGTAACTTCCACATTCCTGAGATGCGGGGTAGGAGACCACCTTTGGGAAGACTGACTTGGTGCCACCAGGCTACACTGGGTGCCCCTGCCACTAGCATCTTATGCACTCCATTCTTAAGGTGCACCTCACCTTGTGGCTGTTGCCTAGTTACCACCTCCGACCGGTAGGCATGACCTTGAGGGCTGGACCGAGACTCATTCCTCTCTACGCTCCTAGCGCCAAGCTTACCCACCACAAGCTCATTGGTCGGTGATTGTATACCGAATGAATGATGGATGACAACTAACGCCGGAGTGAACATCTTTGTACATATAGGTTTTTGGTTAATTTGGATGATTCCCAGGAATATGGGAAATAGGGTATAAACAGTTTTGTGTTTTCCTGGGCATAGCGCCCAATTGCTTTCCTGAAGAGTTGCTGAATTGCGTCCAGCACGAAGGAGAGTATACCTAGTTCATCAAGTATTTGCCAACACTGGGTTTTATAAATCTAAACAATTTTTCTTAACTTTATAGCAAAGATGGTGCTGTATTATAGCTTCCATTTGTGGTGCCTTACTCGGGATATAGTCCCCTCCCTCCTAGGGACCCTTTTCCTGCGAACATGGTGGAGGAGCACTGGGCTAGGAGTCACGGTGGGTAGTGCGTGAACGTGGGCTCGGATCTTCGTCCTCCTGGGGCACAGCTCCCCCTTCTGACAAGCGGGGTGGTGCTGCCGGCCCTGTGCCCTGTTCCGGTGGCCCTGCGCCCTGTTCCGGTGGTCTGAGCTGGTTGGTGGGAAGGCCCACAAGGAAAGCTTGGTGTACGGTGACAGCAGAAGTGCCCTCCCTGGACTCCAGGAAGGGCTGAGCAGCAGAGCTGGGGTGTCGGGGCTCCAGGTCCAGCAGGAGAATCACCTGCCGACCCCTCTCACGGGGATGCAGTCGGGTCAAACCATCTGCATGCGTGGCCGGAGCTTCCCCGGGCAGCTCAGGGGGCTCCAATCCAGCGGCATTTCACCTCGACTCTGGTGGTGCCCCCTACGGCTTGGTGGGGACGGCCCTGTTCTGTGTCGTGCTGACCCTGCGGAGAGTGTTGGGCTGGGGTGGACAGGGAGGAGATAGCCCTTCACCTTCCCTTCACCCCTCCTTGGGATCTGCTTCTCCCTGATCTTGGCTTTCTAGAAGAGGGATGTGTCTGTGTGTCTGTCTGGCTTTCCTTCATCTGACCACCTTGCTTCAGCAACACCCAGCCCCACTTGTTTCTTTTTTTTGGAGGGGCTGGCCCCTGTGGGGGGAGAGGCCAGGCCCCAGCACACAGTAGCCCAGTGTCTGAGGCCCCAGGCCTCCAGGCCTGCTCTTTACAATGCCTTTGTTGTGTGTTTTTTCCTCCCATGGGCGGGCAGGGTACGTGTGTGGGTCTGGGTGATTTTTGTTTGAAAGCCACCCCCTCCCCGTCCCCCAGCGCTGAGCTCATTGCCTGTGCTGATGGGGCTGCTGGAAGGAGTCGGCCTGCTCAGGGGCCAGCGTGGGGGGTGCTGCCAACACCAATACAGTGTGCGCAGCCGCTACAATGTGCAATTGTGATCTTTGTGTAAACGCGGTCGGTCTGGGCCTCGCACGCTTATAAAAATAAAGCGTTGGGAAGCAGAGGGGGTGGGAACAAAAGGGGCTTTTTTGCCGGCTCTCTAATATGGTTTTATTTATCGGAATGCTCCCTCTTTCCTTTACTGGAACCAGGGAGAGGTTCTCTGCCGAGCTTGGAGCTGATGGTATCACAGCCAGACGGTTTCATTAAATGCACAGACGCCGCTGGGCCCTGCCAGGGACAGGAAGGGAAGGGCTTGGGCCAGCCCTGCCAGGCTGGTGCATGGAAGGGGGAGCCCCATGCCAGGAAGGCTCCTACCAGGTTGGGTAGTGAGATGTGGTGGCATTTCTTCCCTGCCCCTTCCCCTGCCAAGAGCCTTCCACTGCTCTCTTCTACCCGTGGAATCAGGTTCCAAACCAATTTCCTGCAGGAAGTCTTCCAGGATTGACTCCATTGTGCTTTTGTGCCTGCAGCTAACCAGCCCGCCCAGGCTCATCACTGCTGGCTGTTAGCTGAATCCAGCGTTGTTCAGCTCCTAGCTTCTGCCTCCTAACTCAGACCCTTTCCTCTCTTAAAACTGGCCCCTTAGGTGACAGCCAGAGTCTTAGACCCTGCTTCACTCATCCCATGGTGGGAGCCTCCCAGTGCCACCTCAGCTCTCCCACCTTTCCTCTGGCCACTCTCTGCCACCTCCTGTGCCGTGACCGTGGTGTGCCACCTGGTCTCCTGAGGGCCAAGGAGCTTGTCCTGCTCACGTCCTGTTTGTGGGGAAATTCTGTCGCCCCGTGCCAGCCCCAGGATGGTACCTGGACATCCCGGCACCCTTCTGAGGCCACGTTGGGGGGTAGTTAGAGACAGCACTGGGGTTGGACTCTGAGGCTCAGAGATTGCAAGATACTGCAGGACAGAGCAGGTGGGAAGGGTCAGGGCTCGTGTTAGAGCGTTTGGGCCCCGCCCTCCCAGACATCTGTCTGGCACCCAGCTGCCAGCCCCCTGCACCCTTAGGCTTTCCTTGTCACTGCCCTCAGCACTTGGCATTTTGGGTCTTATAAAACGGCAGCAGGCTGGACCCTTCCTCCTGGCCGACACCCTAATGGGAGAAATAAAAGGAGCCCCTTCTCCAAGCCCTCTGCTCCTTTCCTAAATCACATATACTCCGTCCTATAGGTCCTTCTCTTGCATTGGTTTCCAAAGTGTGGCCCTGGAAGGCAGATTGGTACCGCCTGGGAACTTGTTAGAAATGCAAATTCTCGGGTCCCCTGCTAGACCTAGACAAGCGTGGCTGGGGCTGGCATGCTGGAAAGGAGTTTGGGGACAGTAGGAGCCTCAGGGCCCTTCGGGTTCCTCTCACACCAGCCACTGAACGAACAGCCCTTGGGTCCACGTGCTGTTTATCTAAGCTACCACCATCTCTGCCTGGGCTCTTCCAGTAGCCTCACACTCAGTCTCCCTGCACTCACTCTGTCCCCTCCAGTCTGTTCTCCGGGTGGCGGCCAGAGTGAGTTTGCTGAAATGCAGCCCTGGGCGCACTACACTGATGTCACCAATGTCCCCGTTCTACTCTCCTTTCCTCAAAGAAGTTTCCCCCTCACCTGCTCTACTGCACCTTATATGTAGTTTTCAAAGCACTGATCAGAATTGTCGTTTTATGTTTGCTTGCATGGATTATGGTTTTGCTCTAATTGTATTCTCAGCCCCTAGCCTGGCATGCAGAAGGCCCTCAATAAATGCTTGTTGGATGAATGAATGAACCAATGAATGAGCCATCCAAGGACTTGCTTCTTGTACCTGCACCTTGCCACCTGGAGGCCAGCCCCAAAAGGAGCCCAGAAGGGGAAGGTCTCTGGATTTCTGTGTCCCCTTGCCTGGATCCAGGCTCCATTCCCCCGTCGCCGCTTGCCAGTGTGATGCCCAGCAAAGGCAGGGAGCGCCCGGGGGAGATGGACTCCTGCCTGACGTTGTTGCACCAGAGTGGCAGGCACAGCTTGGCTCCAGCTCTGTGGCCTGAGTGACTCCTGAGCAGGCAACTCTCACAGTCTGTGCTGTGTCCTGTCTCTCCCCCCTACGCCCGGCCCACACAGATCCCTATGCCATCGTCTCCTTCCTGCACCAGAGCCAGAAGACAGTTGTGGTGAAGAACACCCTGAACCCCACCTGGGACCAGACGCTCATCTTCTACGAGATCGAGATCTTCGGCGAGCCGGCCAGCATCGCCGAGCAGCCACCCAGCATCGTGGTGGAGCTTTATGACCACGACACCTATGTGAGTCTGCCCGCCTTCCTCCTTTATCCCCTCACTGTCCGCTTCCTCCAGGGGCCCAGGGACAGATGCTGCTGCGAGGGACAGATCCCCAACCAGATGGGTGTGCCCTAGGGCTGGGACTGATGGCTGAGCTCACAGACTACAGAGTGGTTAAAACTATTTTAGGGTGATTAAAAATGGATTGCTAGCACATGTGCGGTACCCGCGGCAGAGAGAGGGGACAGATCTGGAACGGGCCATTGGCTGTGGGTCAAGAGCCTGGGTTTTCTCTGCCTCTAACTCGCTTATGTGATCACGAGCCAGTCCCTTCTCATCAGAGAGCTGTGCTGGCATTTATTAAGCACTTGTGTGCTGGGCTGGGTGGCCCCACTTTAGTTTCCCAGGGTAGATGGGAACCGAGACTCACCCACAGACAGAGAATCCTCCGGGGAGACAGTGGGTCCCGGAGTGCCAGCTGGCTCTGAGGTGTAGCCAGGGCCCTTTTAACAGAGCTGTCCCACAGAATGTCCTTTGCCGATGGGATGGAAATGCTTTGGGAGCCACTAGCCACGTGTGGCTCTCAAGCAGGTAGGATATGGCTAATGCAAGCGAGAAGCTGAATGTTGAATTTTATTTAGTTGTAATTAATTAAGCTTTGGATTTAAAAGCAGCAGGTGGCTGGTGGCTGTAGTATTAGACAGTGCAGCTCTAGAAGGTTCCTGGGAGGGAGAGCTCAATTTGGGCTGGAATGTGCAGGAAGGCGGTGCGGAAGATGTAGATCCTGGAGGAAACCTGGCATTGGGCACTGGGAGGAGGTAGAAGGCCATTCCGGCACAGCCTGGGGGCAAGTGGGGGACCACGAGACAGAGGAGCAGGGGAGTGACAAGGTCAGAGTAACGTTTTAAAAAGAAGAGAAAAGAGAGAGATGGGGTCAGCTGATGGGGCATGTGGCAAAGAGGTCACCTACTGGGTTGGGGGCTGCACTGTGATAAAAGGAGAGGAGGCAGGGTCTGGAAGATGTTTCCAGAAAGAGTTGCCATGACTGGATGTCAGGTGCCCTGGAAGGGTGTGAGGAAGGGGGTTGGGGAAGGTGAAGCTTTTTAGGTTGTCCTGCAGGTGGAGGGGGCCAGCCGGCAGTGGGCAGTACAGGCCCGGGCTGGGGAGGCCGACCTGCGAGGTCTCCCTGTGGAAGGAAAAGCTGGCTCTCTGGGAGGCAGTGAGCAACTGGAGTCCACTTGGGAGTGTCTGGAGAAGAGCACAGGGTCTGGCGCCTTTGCAGCAGGAAGAGGAGGGCGGCAGGAGAACCAGGAGGGTGTGGACCAAGGGACTAAGCCGACGGAGCTGTGCAAGCCATGGCCTCTTCCGGATGGGTGGGGCTTCAGGGTCCTGTGGGGAGCAGAGGCTGTTCCCATTGTTAACGCAGCCAGGCAAACCCACGTGGCCGGCCAGTACCCACTGCCCTGAGCTCCTGCTGTCCCGGCTGCCCGAGCTCCGCAAAGACTCCCCTTCCCCCAGCCTCTCCGTGACCCACCAACGGGATGACACCCGGCCCGGAAGGGCCCTCAGGAGCTCTCCCAGTGCCGTGGCCAGCGTCTGCTCTGAGTGGTTGCTGCTGGACTGTCACTTGCTGATGCGGGCATTTAAGCAGCAGCGGGTGGCTATTCTACAGTGGCTCTTTGCAAAGTCCCCAGCAGTGAGGTGCGGCAGGGGCAGTACCTCCCAGGCCTGTTCTGGGTACCTCCAGATGAGAGTCTTGAGCAAATCGCCAGGCAGTGTGGGGGCTGCAGTACCAGCTGGCTAGGACCCACATTCTCTCCTCTGCCCCTGCCCTGGAGGAAGCTGACCATGAGGCCAGAACCCACAGGTCAGCAAGGTCACAGAGGGCTGTGTCAGAGGCCTACCTTGGTCAGGGCTCTGAGTCATGGCTATGAAGGGTAGAGGGCAGCACGGCAGCAAATGCAAAGGCCAGGGGTGGGCGGCCAACCATGACCAGCAGGCTGGAGCAGAGAATGTGTGGGGAGGGAAGGAGGCAAGGCAGGAGAGGTGAGGGCCCCTTCCATCCCAAGAAAGAGTTCGGACTCGAGCCTCTGGGCAGTAGGGAGCCTTGGAAGGCACCTGAGCAAAGGAATAACAAGACGAAACATCATTTTAGCAAGGCTCATAATTTGATGAGTGTGATCGTGTGATCGCAGTTGCCCTATTTGGAAGGTGGTAGAATTTAAAGGTGAAATGAACAGAAGAAAAGTCCTTGGAAATGTCAAATGTCTGTTCTGTGAAGCCATCAGAGAAATGCTAGGATCCTGTCACTCTGTGTCTAATGGGCTCGGATCTTGATTATATTAAAACAAGGCCAATGCTAGTTGGACAGACAGAGGATGGGAGTTCAAATGTAGCAGCAGTGACTAGGGCCCCGACTGTCGTTCTCGAATCCTTTTATGGGGGCAGAGTGTGCCATTCAGCACCAGGGGCTGCCCTTTGGACTTCAGGAGGCTGGGTGTGAGTCTGGCGATCCCTCCAAGGCCACTGGAACGCTGGGCTGGGGGATGCTGACTCTTCTTTCTCCACTCCCTGCCCAGGGTGCAGATGAGTTTATGGGACGCTGCATCTGTCAGCCGAGTCTGGACCGGATGCCCCGGCTCTCCTGGTTCCCCCTGACTAGGGGAAGCCAACCGGCGGGTGAGCTGCTGGCCTCTTTTGAGCTCATCCAGAGGGAAAAGGTGAGGCTGGGCCACGTCCAGATCCAGGAGGCAGGGAGTACCAGGGGGAATATGTAGGGACAGCCCGATGGAGGGCAGGGGGCTGCCCATACGGCGTCCTCTTCCCCCACCAGGGGCCTGCACTCAGTGGGGAGCACTGCATGAAGTCAGGCCTCCTGCTGAGATTGGCTTCAGCCATCGTCTCTGAACCCCAAGTCAGTACGTGATCTAATTTGGGGGTTGAATACTGGAATCTGGACTGTGTTGGAATGTCCAGAGGCCCCTGGCCCTTGGATGCATTTTCCCCAGGTCCTATTCCGGGGTTGTTTCTGGGAGGAGGGTCTGGTTGGAGAGCAGGGGCTTCATCGTGATGGGGGTGTGGTGCGGAACTCCAAGGACAGGCAAGGGCAGGACCTTGCCCCAGCGCGGGCTGAGCCACAGTCTAGCTGTGTGACCCTGGCATAAAACAGCGGGTTTGGTTAGAACTGTATCATCAGACTCGCTCTTACAATGACTGAGTCCCCGTGCGTGAGCCAGATAGGAGGGGGGCTGCCCAGGGGACGTTCTAGAGGAGGACACAGCGCATGGCCAGCCAGCTCTCTCCTTGCACCCTCCCAGCACCTGCCAGGCAGCTCTGAGGGGACGCTGGGTCTCCGAGGCAGAGCGTCTGCCGGCCACTGGACCGTCTGGTCACTGACGTGTTCCCTGAGTGTCCTTTTGCGGTTGGAGATGTCTTTGCCTGGCCAGGGCAGAAAGTGGTTGTGGGGAGCCCCAAATGACAAGCACCTGACTGAGCAAAGCTCTTTTCCTTCCCTCTAGCCGGCCGTCCACCATATTCCCGGTTTTGAGGTAAGTCTTCCTCTCAGTTTTTCTTCTTCAAACTACTGGCTGGCCTCTCTGTGTTTTCAGCTCTGTTTCCGGCTAGAAAGGGCAGCAGGGGCCCACCGCTGCCTTCTTGCCCTCAGACAGAGGAGGGCTCAGCGGGGTCCTGGGGCGGTATGGGCAGGGGCTGGGGCCCTGGCCCAGCTCAGGCCTTTTCTGCCCATCTTCCCTGTGAGTGAGATCACACTCCCAGACTGAAGGGTCCTCATGATCTCCCAGCCCAGTGGCTCTTAGCCAAGTTGTGTGTCAGAACCTGGGGTAGCTTTCCCAGCCCCGGTGCTCCGGCCCCACCCCGGATATGAAACAGTCTTTTGGGGTGTGGCCCAGGCATTGGTAGTTTTCAAAGCTACTGGGGATTTTAATGTGCCGCAAGGGCCACCAGCCATCCATTTAGGCCAGCGGTTCTCTGTGTGGCATCACCTGGGATGTTGCTGGAAATCCTTCCTGGGTCCCACCAAAAACTGCTGAAGCCGAATCCGAGGGGCAGCACAGTAACTTGTGTGTTTACAAGCCCTCCGAGGATTCTGATGCGTACTTGAGTTTCAGAAGCTCTGATTTAGACCACAGCTCCCAACGCGCTGCTCCTACTGTAACTGGGTTTCTTTCCTCCACTAGTGATGGGGACTTGGTCCCTTATCCCTGCTCTCCTTCCTTCAGCTGGGTGTCACGGTAGAAAATGCAGACCCTTCGCCGTGGTACCTAGGGTAATTTGCCTCAGGAAATACTCTTCTTGGCCCGACTCAGCTGCAGCTTTGTGAAGTGGTCATCCAGGCTGCGTTTGGGTGCCTCCCATTTCTGAGGCAGCCCACACAGTGTGCAGACAGCTCTTACCTGCCATGCAGGCCTTCCTTCGCCCCTGATTTCCGCTCTACCCTTTGTTTCTCCCCCACCCAACCTTGTCTTTCTCCCCGCCCTGTCAAGTTTAAGCTCCTGATTGCAGCCTACCAGATCCCCAGGATCGTGGCTCCCCAAGTTCACAGGCTCTGATGGGAGCAGCAGCTCCAGGACCCGAGGCCTTTCTGGGCCCTTCCCACCACCTGTTTGCCTTTTGCCTTTTCTCCTGTCCCTTCCGGAGATGCCTGGGCTCTCCGTTTACGCTTTGGCCTTCTTCTCTCCTGCCAGTCCCTCTGCATCAATGTCCGTCACGCCTTCCCTCTCAGGGACCATGTGGAGGGCACGGCTAGAAGTACACGGTGCTTGCCCGGGTGGCCGGTGGTTTCCGAGGGCTCCTCTTAGATGTCTGGTGTGCTGATCTCTGCCCCAGCCTAGTCTTCCTTGTCACTGATGGTGAACTTGTATTTTTCCTCCTCTCCTCTTTACACCACCTCCTGGATGTGGAACCTCCCATGATGTGGCTCAGGTACAGGATACATCACGGATCCTGGAAGAGGTGAGGTGGACCCTCACGGCTGTGGCTGTGGTTGGGGGTGGGTGAGCGGAGACAGAGGGAAGGTAAAGGCCATCCTCGGGGCACGTGCCTTGGAGACGTCAGGGTTCCAGGTTCCCCAGTGGGCATCTGTCACACGGAGACCTATCTGAATTTCACTCCCCGCACTCTGTGCGGGTCCAGGGCTGCCTGGGGTGTGTCCTGGAATGATTCTGGCCGTAATGGGCTTGCTGCCCTCCTTGAGGGCAGCCCTAGATCCCTAGGGAAGGGATCTGCCCTTGAAGCCCTAGATCCATCTAGGCCTCATGGACAGCAATACACAGTCTTGTCTGGCTGAGGTCCAGGTGGAGTGTTTTCAAGAAGAAAATGTTCGTAGGAGGCCAGAGTAGCCAAGGAAGCCTTTCTGGTGGAGGTGGCATGAGTCAGACATCGTTGTGGGAGGAAGGTAGGAATTGTGCCTTTGGCCCAAGGGGCCAAACACCAGGTTAGGGCCTGAATGGTTTAGGGGCTGGGGTGGGCTGGGGATTCCTAGGTTCTAGAAGTTTGGGGTTTGTATCCACATGAAGCAAGATTTCATCCTGTGCCAATGGGGGGTGAGGGGCACATCTGTGCGCGGGCCCTCATGAATGAGTAGGGCAGAGTCCTGGGCGGAGAGACAGGACTGAGAACCCTACTCGGATAGGGGGCTGGGCAAAGGACAGCTACTTCCTGCCTTCAGGGAATCCCCAGGCGGGGAGCGAACACCATTTGACATTTTCAGTACAATTTGGACTTGAAACACAGGGTCAGGATGTGGGATCTGCAAGGCCCGCGCCCCTTACCTCACTTCCTTTCGCTCCCAGACCGAGGTGGGGTCCGCCAAACGAGCTGGCCGTAATTGCGCCTGACAGGCAGCCTCCTGCTTCTGGCCGCAGTTGGAGAGACTGCCGATTTGGAAGGAGGAGCAGAGCCCTGTCCAGGGAAGCGGCACGGAGCCCTCTCTCGCCTGAGAGCATTCCGTGGCCAAAACCCACAGCCTGCTCCGAAAAAGACCCAGCCCAGGGATGAGTTATTAAAAAAAAGTTAAAATCCTTAATAACTGGATTTGTAATATATAACAGTGAAGGCTCAGATTCTGAGAGCAAGGATCTGGCTGTGGTCTCCTTGTCAGGAAGCACATCCAAATTTATAGCTTTTGGTCCAGACCCCAGAGAGGGCCAAGTGTCCCGCTGCAGGCCCAGCCACAGGCTGAGGCGGGGTGTGGGTCACCGGGGTCAGGCGGGAGCAAGTCCTGGGGAGCTCTGGGGCACAGGGCCAAGCTAAGCCAGCAGAGTCAGAGGGTCTGAGGCTCTCAATGATGAGAGGAGTGACAACTCATCCAGGGAACCACCCCAGAAGATGACCTTGTGACCCCTTCATTCCCAGGGGCCCCCACCCCAGTCCTGAGGCCCGTAGCTCATCCATTTCTCCTGCACTTGAACGATAAGCCTCACTCCGAGGTCCTGGGTCCTAGTTGCTTTTCAGGACCCGCTGGTCCTGGGTGGAGGCAGGGAGGTCCTGCTGCTGCACTGGTCCTGCAGGAAGCTTGGTGCCTGTGTAGGGATTTTCTGTCTTTGCATTAGCTAAGCTCTAGCCTTATATGCACCCTTCACCCCATCCAGGCTACCAGCATGATCCCGAGAAAGTTGCTCCGGCTATCCTGGAGGGCCGTGATGAGCCATGTCAGGAACTTAGATTCTTGGAGTGGAGCCGGCAGATGGGTGATTAGGAAGTTGCCTGGCTGTGTCGGGGGTATAGGTTGGGAAGCAAAGGGCAGGAGGAGATCAGCTAGGAGGCTTAGAGGACTCTGAAGGGTGGTTTAAGGATGTTCTATCCAGTGGGGGGTGCCTTGGGCCAGTGCAGCCCCAGGCGGTGAGGGAGACAAAGCGTCTGTGGGTGAGGTGAGGTGCCATCTGTCTGCGCTGAGGGTTCCCAGGGCCGACGGGGTGGGGAGCAGTGGGGCTGGCTTCCTGGAAGAGGTAATGCTGAGCTTGCTTCTGACGCAGCGATTGGCAGAGGAGTGGGGGTGGGAGTCCAGGGCCTTGGGCTGGGGACATGTCATCACTTGGGGCAAGTGTGTTGGGTGAGACTTTTCTCTCCCTCAGGCTTTATGCCTGTCTGGAGGGTCCCTTGCCTGGGGCCTTGGCAAGGAAGGGGAACTGTCGCATCCTGTCATTGAAGCTTTGGTGAGGTCTGGGAGACAGGTCGTGGCATGGATGGAGGGGCGCTTCCCTCCTGGCTCCCCAGCCCTCCTTTCCTGAGCCCTGCCTGCCTTCCCCTCTTCCCGCTCTCCCTTCGAGGTTCCCTCTTTCTCAGTTTGCTCCTTGGCCCTGGCTCCCTCTCTCCCTCCTTCTCCCGCCTCTTCTGAGCCCTCTGTCTCGTTTCTTTTCCTTTTTGTCTGGAGAACAAAGGCCGTCCGTGCTGCCAAGGGGAATGAGTTCAAAGAAACTGCAATTTTAGATTTCCTGAGAACTGGAGAGTGTGCATACGCACGCTCGAGTGTGTGTGAGAGTGTACACTCACAAGAACACACACACACGTGCACGCAGACGTAGCAGAAGAGGGGATGGCTCCTTCCTTCAAACCAGGGGTCCCTAGGGTGTGGCACACGCTGAGGAAGACCTACCTGGGGCCTCAGGCAGGCTCGGGGCCGTGGTCCCCACCGCTGAAGGGGGTGTGGTTGCAGTAGTGCCCTTGGTTCGGCTTCTTCGGCCCTGCCCTGCGGAGGGGATGCCCGGGTAGAAGGGACCAGATGCTCTGTGTCTGTTTTCACTGGGGGCTCAGGGGGCCAACCAGGGGTTCCTCCCTCCACCTTTCCAAATCCAGGTGACAGAGTACGGCCTCTAGTCTGAGAGCTACACGAGGTGCTCTCCCGCACCTCCAGATCCGCTAGAAGGAAAACTTCGGTGTTTTGCAATCAGGAAAATAAACCCAGTGGTCCCCCATCCCCCATCCCTTCCCCTAGGCCTTAATTTAAAACACTGTTTTTCCTCCGAAGTGTAATTAGAGCAACATGTTGTTCCTAACGAGCTGGGTGGGGCAGGCAGACAATGGAGCCCTCCCAGCCCGCCTGGCTGCCCCTGCCTGGAGCTCCCTGAGGAGCGAGGGTCTGAATGTCCGGAGGGTCCCCCGACTGTGCCCTGCTGGGTGAAGTGGGGGTCTACGGGCTACAGGTGGCAGGACCGGCATAGGTGGCGGCATGGACTTGCCAGCACCCCCCCAGCAGCCCCCCCATCTGCCCTGGGAATGAGTGTCTGCCTGGGGGGGTGGCTCCTGGACTGCAGGAAGTTCCTTCGTGGTCTGGGCACCGGCTCCCTGCACGGCACTGACCTGCAGGATGGGTAGGCGGAGGGGCATTCAAGTGGATGCTGCTGTGGTGCGGGCAGAGCCTCTGTTGTCCTTGGGTCCCAGTCTTCTTGGTCTGAGCAGCGTGGTAAACGCCCAGCAGAGCACATGAGAGGGGCAGCCCCAGGTCTGCCCTGTGTTCAGGGCTGGGCGGGGAGAGCGATCAGGCAAGGGGTTGGTCAGATGTTGCTCTGTCTGATTAGGCGAATATTCTAAGGTGCCCTTGAGGTCTCTGTTCCTCAGAGTCCCCTGCCACACACAGGCCACCGAATCAGGATGCCCTGGTGGCACTTGCAGCCTGCATCCACCCCTGCCTGGCAGTGCCGAGGTGCTTGCCCTGTGGCGATCAGGCCCTTGCAGCCCACCCCTGTTGACAGCCACTGCGCTGGAGGGAACGGTGCTGCCTCAGGCTGGCTGGCCTAGGAAAAATTTGGGAAGCTCGGGCACAAGAGCTGACTGTCAGGCCAGGGCCACGGGACCCACAGGTGAGATGTCAGAGGGCTGCTAGCACCTTGGGACACCGGGCAAGGGTCGCTTCAACAGAATCCGGAGAAGTTAGAGAATAGGCTTATAAGAATTTTCTGGAGCGGCTGGGGAGACTTTCTGGAGAATGGAATGCTCGAACCAGTCCCTGAAAGATGTGTTAGGTTCCGGAAGAGGGTAGGGGAGGCCCATTCAAACAGTGGGAGTCGTGAGCAGACCCAGGGGAAGGAGGGCTTGGTGGGGACCTAAGGATCAGGCTGGAGCAGACAAGAGTGTTGGAAGGAGGGCAGCGCACGTTGGAGCCTGCTCTTTATTCACACACCACTCACCCATTGACGCCTCTGCCCCTCCCTCGACTCTCCACTCCCAGCCCTTTACTTATTGCACAGGGGATTCGGCTGTGGTCCCTGCGTGCAGAATTGCTGGTTTAATGGGGGACACAGACAAACGAACACCTGGAGATGGCACAGGGTGGTGTGTCTTTCAATTGGAGAGGGTCAAGTTGCTCTGGGGGGTGTGGGGGTGCTTAACTTAAGCTCAGGGCCCCAGGGAAGATTTAAATGGAGACGTGAAGCCGAGCAGGAGGTAGCCAGATGAATTGGGCAGAGGAGCATTCAGACAGAAGGACCCACGAGCTTCAAGCCTCTCAGGTAAAGACAGCATGGTGCCTCCTGTGACCTGCCAGGGCAGGCCGTGAGCATGTGCAGGGGGGTGGCTTGTCATTCTCTGGGGTCCTGGAAGGGAAAGTTGTCTGTTGCGAGGTGAGACAGAAGTCGGAAAGAACTAGAAGATGAGGGGTCTTGGAGGCCACGTCAAGCAGTTCCCCATCCTGAGTGGGTGGGGAACCTGACATCCTCGATAGTACCTCTTGGCTGCAGCTCACAGCATGCCTTTGTTGTGGGGGGTGGATGTGAAAACGAGGTACAAGGATACCACTTAGCGGGATACTGGTGAACCCAGGCAAGAGAGGGTGGTGGCCCCAGATGAGGAGAGAAGACAGGTGGGTGCACATGCCAGCGATTTAGGAGACAGAATCGCCAAGGCTGGGTGATCAATCAGACATGGCGACAGGTGGGAGGAGAGCTGAAGCTGGTGTGGGGCTTTTCGGCCTGGTTGTCGAGGTGGGTGTTGCGGGCTGTGTGTTTCTGAGACGACATTTGGGAAGAGCAGGTTTTGAGGGGGAAGTTAGAGAATCCAATCTGGGACAAGTGCAGTGTGGGAGGCCAGTGGGACACATGATGGACTGAGCAGTGAGAGGTTGGGACTGTGGGTGTGGCGTTTAGGAGACATGTTTGGGAGCAGAAAGCCTAGGAGAGGGCTGGGCAGAGGAAGGGACTCAGCGAGCAGAGGGGAGAAGGCCAGTGTGGAACCAGAGAGACAGTTTTAGGAAGGAGGCCGAGGTCGGCTGGCCAGATGCTGCTGAGGAAGTGAGAGTGGTAAGAACCAGTGAGTGAGGGTCCTCTGGGTTGAGTTACAAGCAGCTCGTTGATGCAGGGAGCCAAGCTGAGTGCACTGGGCAGAGGGCCGCGTGGCGGCCGCGTGGCAGCCGAGTGGCAGTGAGAGGCAGTGCGTGGTGTAGCCCTTTGCAGGGAGAGCGAGGAGAGGGAGGGAGGCTACTGGAGAGGACGCAGAGCAGAGGTAGATCTGAGAGACCATCTTTAAACGGGGAAGGAAAAGATCCAGCCAGTAGTGTGGAAAACTGGGGAGGACTGGACCAGACTAAGATATGGGGCCAGAGGGTGTCCAGGCACAGATGTGCAGAGATAACTTCACGGGTCTGCACAGCAGGGAGGGAGTACCAAGGGCCATTGCGGCAGCTTGCAGGCCTGGTGGAAGGGGGGCCTGCCGAGGCAGGGGTCCTGGGATGTGGCAACTAATGACGGGGAGGAAGGATGCTCTGGGTCCCCTGGAGACAGCAAGGTGGATGGCGGTGGCCTTGGGATGAGCGTGGTGGCCTCATGTGGAGGACGCTGCTCCACGGACGCATCTCTAACCACTGTCTCTGCTTGTCTCTCCTGCTGCCTGTGCTGGGCGCGGCGCTCTGCAGCTGTGTGCACCTGCCTTCTTCCTCCAGGGCCTCCTCCAAACGGTACTGGAGCTCTCCGTCTCGAGGTTCTTGTTCCCTGTCCTCCTCTGTAAACGGGTTCCTGAAAATGGGGAGCCTGGTCCTCAGCATGCAGAGGAATGTCATCAACTTGGAGCTCAAGGGAGCCAGGCAGGAAAGATGGAACATGGAAATTGAGGGATAAAAAGGGATCGAAGGGACTGTGCCCAGAGTTTGGGGGCCTGGAGGAGGGCCTGGCAGGAAATATATGAATGATCGTTCCTGGGTGATTTCGGGAGAAGGTTGCAGCCATGTGAGAAAGGCTTATCTTTCTGTTGCCCCACCCAGGGGAGCCTGGGTGAGGTTCCCTCCCTGACACCTTCATTTTGCCCCTTTGCATCTTGCACTTCTGGCCCTGGGCCCATGTTGGACTGGGCATCAGCCTCAAGCAGGCTGAGAACAGGCTACAAGCTGGCCTTCAGGCCTCACCGTTCCTTTAAAGAGGCAATGCTTGAAGTGCAGCCGCTGCAGCTGGTGGCCTCGGAGTGCCAAGGGTGGGCTCCCAGCCAGGTGTCTGCATGGCAGCCAACCATTGTGGTGGCTGTCCAGGCCCTGCCCCCACCCTCCAGGGGCACCATTGGTGTGGACTGTGGTGCGTGCAGCCGTCCCTGGAGTTGTGCCTTGTGGCAGCCCCGTGCGCCAGCCCTCCCTTCTCCCGAAGGCCCCGCCTCTCAGCCAGTCTAAACATGTAGGTGCTTCCTCCTGTGTCATGTCGTCTTCACTGTGGGTCTGGAGGGAAATGGCGAGTTTCTTCACGGCGTGCCCTGGCGAGGTGGGGGGAGTCACGAAGCCGGCGTTCTGAGAGCCGTTTCTGGTGGCTCGACTCTCTTCAAGCCGCCCTGGGAGGTCAGTCACAGGCCAACGGGGAAGAAGTGACATTAGTAGCAGGTCAGTGATCATAAGGTCGCTGTTATTTATTAAGCACTTCCTATATGCCAGACACTCTTCGCGTTTGTTCTCCCATCGAATTCTCAGGGCGACTCCGAAGGGCACTGTAATCCCGGGTCTTCGCGTGAGGGTGCCAGTCGCAAAGGCTGAGTCATTTGCCCAAGACCGAGCAGCTAGGAAGTGGCATGGCTGCAACTAGAACCGAGGCCTGGTCCGTTTCTGGAGCTGAGCTCGCCATCGCGGGGCAGGGAAGTGTCGTGCCCTCGGTGCGTCACTGGGCAGGAGTGACAGCCAGGGCTGGCTGGGCAGCGATGAGGCGAGAGGCCGGCATCGTCACTGTGCTCCAGCTGCTCCCACGGTCCGGGGCAGAGCATGTGCAGATGGGCACGCTATCCTCTGAGAAAGAACCCGGAACGTCACTCAGAGAAGGAATCCAATGATTCCATTGTTTATTAAGTGGGATTACATGAGGCCAGCTCCGTAACGTGTCCAGCAGAGCCCTTTTAATTATAGTTGCACATCCTGAGGTCGGGAACTCCGTGTACGGATGTGCGGGTTGCGCGCTGCCCAAGTGTCCCAGGGGGTGTGATTTCCAGGGCAGACGTCATGTATTTGTGTTTATTATAACGCTTTCCCAGTAGGTGGCAGTAAAGTGTCTTGTTCTAATAAACTAGTGAAGTTACGAGGATCTCCTGACGGGGAAGTGAAGATCCTTAAGAAAGAGACATCTCTCTCTAATTGTCACGGAGGTGCCATGTGGGCTGGTGGTCCCACTGTTGGGAGTTTACATGAACCAGACATTATTCAAAATGTTGTATGAACTTCTTCAAGGCTCACGCTAAGCTTTAGAGGTTGATAACTTTTAATAGCAATTTTACAGATAAAACATGAGCCACAGAGAGGTGAAGTAGCTGCCCAACTCAGTAAGTGGTGGAGCCAGGGCTCGGGCCTGTGTTCCAGCCACCTCGGGATGTGGTGGTTGCCCAGCCCATGGTAGTGCCTGCTTCCCCATGTAATTCTTCATGACCTTCAGGGATTCTTGCCCACGTCTTTTTGGAAAACCCTTAGAAGGTCAAAGTTGACATATGCCGCGCTCAGCTCTGATCTGCGGTGGTGGAGGAGCCTCCTCGGCAGCGCCCTTTGGTGCCTGCGGAGGACGGGCATTCGCATGTCTTTCCCCCACTGCTCTGTGGCTCCCGGTGCACATGCCCTGTCCTCACAGTAGACAGGTATGAGAGGTGGGTGTCAGGGCCTGACAGGTGTCTGGGTGTGGGGTGGGGGCAACTCCAGGGAGGATGGTAATTGGGGAGGGTCTGAGCCAGGAGGCCGGAAAACCTGGCCAGTAGGGGCACGTGGTCCTGTCTGGGATGGGGAGGGGCTGAGTGGATGGGCGGGGATGGAGAGGGCAGTGCATGTAGTGCGCACGTGTGTGCATGTGTCAGAGGTGGGGTGACCCTGAGCAGCTCACTGGTGCATCGGAGCCTGCATCATGGGAGAGGGGTGACTGGGGTTCATTCGAGATAGGGTGACCTGAGCCCTGGGTCTTGGTGCTTGAATTGTGATCCTGGAGAAGAAGGTGCCCAGAAACACTGACTCGGCTCTCTCATCTCTGCCTGCCTGTTTGCCCACTGGGTGTCCTTGCTTCTCTGTCTCTGTCTCTCATGCATGCCCTTCCTGTCCCACCTGCCCTCCTTTCTTGTCTCTCTGCCTTGGCCTTTCTCCCACCTTTGTCTCTGTTCTGCTGGACATCCCCTGCAGTCGGACGACACAGACCTGCCCTACCCGCCACCCCAGAGGGAGGCCAACATCTACATGGTCCCCCAGAACATCAAGCCAGTTCTCCAGCGCACTGCCATCGAGGTGAGCCTGGCTCCAGCATGGGGGGTTGGAGGGCAGCCTGGACCTTCGCCTTCTTTGCCCAGCCTTCCCTGGCGCCTGGGGCCTTTCCAGCCACTCCCCCCACTTTATGTCCCCAGATCCTGGCGTGGGGCCTGCGAAACATGAAGAGTTACCAGCTGGCCAGTGTCTCCTCCCCCAGCCTCGTGGTGGAGTGCGGGGGTGAGATGGTACAGTCTTGTGTCATCAAGAACCTCCGGAAGAACCCCAACTTTGACATCTGCACTCTCTTCATGGAAGTGGTGAGCCCAACCCTCTGCTCTCCCCTTCCAGTGTCCTGCTAGCTAGAACCTCCTTGCAACACAAGTAGCCTGGGGGTTTGGTCAGACACCCTGTGGGAACCTGTGTGCGTCATGGCTCCTCTCCCAGCTCATTGTCTGTGAAAATGGGGAGGAAATGCTCCCGCTGTCCTCGCTGGAAGAGGTGAGGCCTAGGAGCCACATGGAAGGGGCCAGTTTGCGTCCTCCTGCCCAGATCCCGAGTCCGCAGAGTCCCAAGGACCCATCATCAATGGCTGTTTCCCCTTTCAGGGCAGGTGTCTACCCTGGAAGCTCCCCTCAGGGGTCACCGGGGCTCTGGTCCTCTGTGATTCCTCCAAACCTTCCCCAACTTGGGGCTCACCACCAGGGCCTCTGCCGATGGGCTCACCCCACTGTCCTCAGGCCCCCAGTCCTCTCCAGCTCCCTGGGCTGCCTGGGCCTAGTGGCCAGAGTAAGGCGAGCTGTAGGAAAGGAACATGGTTTGCAAGATGAAAGCACTATAGAAATTCCAGGCCTAGTGGCTGTCAACAGGAGCCTTCCCTTGGCTGAGCCAAACCCGCCACCGAAGGAGAGCACATAAATTATTTCAAGTTGTATTCAAAGTGCTTTTGGGGCTGGGGAGGTGGGGTGGGGAGAAGAATCTGGGTCTGTAAGCCAACTCTTGAGTATCCACTTGGGGGGGACTGTCTGCAAGAAATGTTGAGTACTGGGCCAACTTCTCCCCTCTTCCCCTCCTAGCCAGTGAGGGTTCAGGGAAAGGAGACTTGCTTTCACTTTGGGCTGAGCTGATGTGTTTGGAAGGTAAAGCTGTGGGGGAAAAGCAATAGCCTCCGTGTACAGTGTTCAAGAGGCAGGAGGAGAAGGTGTGTGTTTCCACTTCTCTGGCCAGCTCTTGGGCTCAGCCAGACACCACTTGGGAGTTGCAGACACTGGAGGTTATCTGTGGGTGTGCAGTCATTCTCTCTCCTTGGGCTTGTCCTATGAAGAAGGGACCCTCCCTTCCCTCTCTGAACCTCCCAGAGATGGGTTTAGACCGCTGCTCACAGCTCCCCTCCTCCTCTTCCCAGATGCTGCCCAGGGAGCAGCTCTATTGTCCCCCTATTGTGGTCAAGGTCATTGATAACCGCCAGTTTGGCCGCCGGCCTGTGGTGGGCCAGTGTACCATCCGCTCCCTGGAGAGCTTCCTGTGTGACCCCTACTCAGAGGAGAGTCCATCCCCACAGGGTGGTCCAGGTAGGCGGAGTGGCTGTTAATGGGGAAGGCTGGGGCCGAGGAGGCTCAGGGCAGGTGGGACTTGCCATGCAGATGTGTCTGAAGCCGTCCCCTTACTGGGACCTGGATGAAAGGAGGTTTCTGCTCAGCTGACCAGAAGGGTAAGGACCTCGTCTTCCTCAGGGCATAGCTTGGATCTGGGCTGCGTGCACAGGTAGCAGGTACATGTGCCTGTGGGGGCTGAGAGGCGAGGGCTAAAGTGGAGGGTCATGGGGAGGAGTTGAGGGAGGGAGAGAGAAGCTGGGATTCAGTGGCGTGAGGAGGGAGGAGAGAAATGGGAAGAGAAGAAGAGAGAGAATTGAGGAGACAGGGAATGTAAAGGAAGGTGGGGGAGGCAGAGATGGGAGAGGGAAGAATTGGGTGGGAGGAAGAGAAAGACATGGATTGAGAAGTGTGGAGAGACTGGCGGGTTTTGTTGCACAGTTACCTGGCTGAGACTTGTGGCTGAGAAGGGATGAGATCCCTGAGGGAGTCCCCTCTCAGGCCTGGACACCGCTCTCTCCCACAGATGATGTGAGCTTGCTCAGTCCCGGAGAGGACGTGCTCATTGACATTGATGACAAGGAGCCCCTCATCCCCCTGCAGGTAGGACGGTGCTGGGTCCCTGGGGAGGGACACTGGTTCCCACCAGGCACTGGCCCTGATCGCTCCCCCACCCCCTTCATCGTCTCTCCCACTCCTCCTGCTCTCCCTTCCGTATCACGTGGCCTCTACGAGAGCTCTCCCTCCGTGCCTTGGCTGGACACTGTACAGATGGAGGGGTCTAGATGGAGCTTTTAGTCTGGTTGGGAGGAGGCTGTTTATGGTTTTCTGGGTAAGATCTGATACTTCCCCCAAAGCATGTGAGAAAAATGGCCCCTCTACCTTGAGGGCCAGGTTGAGGGCTCTCCCCTGGAGATTGCCCAGGAAATCAGGGTGGGTGGAAGGAGCAAATGAGACAGAAGGCAGATTGGGTGGGAGCGACTGGGTACTCACTGGGGTGCTCCAGTCCTAGAGTCTAACCTCAGCCAGGACCCTCTGGGCTTGCGCTTGCTGGCACTTGGAGGCAGCTCAAAAGGAGGGGTCTGCATCCAAGCCAATAATCTCTCTATCTCCTCCATCCCTTCACTTCCAGGAAAGGGAAGGGAGAGGGGCAGGCGAGGGGCCTTGTTCCAAGGGTATCCAACCCCGAACAGAGGCATTCTTTTGCTATGCACGCAGCAACGTAGCGCCCCCTGGTTAGTCAGACACTACGGCAAACAGCATGGCAGGATGTCTGTGGCATCTGTTACCGAAGAGGGAGCACTCTGGGTACTGGAGGCCTGAGACCATCCAGGGGAAATGGACAATGGCCTTGCAGCGAGCACAGGCCTCAAACTGGCCATCTGTTCCATGTTGACACCGTCATCTCAGCTTTGCACGGTGCTGCTCACAGCCCTGGCATCTGGGGCTCCCCCAGCACTGGGGCTGCCTGGTGGCAGAGCCTCCCAGTCCTGTAGACAGTGCTTGCGTCCTCAGGCCCACAGCCTGTTTATTCACCCAGGGATGGTGCAGCGCTTGGAGGGTTTTGTTTTCTATAGAACATCAATCAAATGACAGCACTGAGAGCAGGTGAGCAAACTTGGGTGTCGGCACTCAGGATCTTCAAAGCTGTCCCTGGAGGTGTGTTTATGGGGGCTTCCCTCTGTCATTTAGGGCTGATATATCCACTTCTTTCTCATTTGCTCATCATTTCACTTCCAGGGGAATGTCTCATGTTCGGCCCTGGGCCTCCCTGCTGCCGAAACAAGTGGTCTTGCTCTAGCAGGGGGGTCCAACCTGTGGCCCGAGGGCTGCATGCGGCTCAGGATGGCTGTGAATGCGGCCCAACACAAAATCATAAACTTACTTAAAACATTATGAGATTTTTTTGTGATTACGTGTCACAGTGTGTTTAATGTGTGGCCCAAGACAGCTCTTTTTCCATTGTGGCCCAGAGACACCAAAAGGTTGGACACTGTTGCATAGTTTCACTGAGTTTGAGAGTCCTCAGAAGTCCCAGGCTCTTCATTTCTCCCATGTCTGTGGCTCTCCAGGGTTCTGCCCCATCATCTTTTCTGCTGGGGACACTTCTGGCAACTCCTGGTCATTCTTTGAGGCTCAACTTAGTCGTGGTCACCTCCTTTCAGGATTCTTCCCTGGCTCCCCCACGTGTCCTGCAAGGCTTGTCTCTATCTTAGTCATTGCACTTGCCTTAGGTCCTGCTCATCTCTGTAATTGGCAGCATCTTCCCTAGACTAGGCTCAGGGCAATATGGGGCACCATCCTCTCCCTGTCCTTGATGCCCAGCACAGGGCCTGACTTAGCAGGAGGTGTTTAGCGAAGTCTGCCTGGATTGGCGGATGTGTGGGTGGGTGGACAGATGGAGGGATAGATGACCTGCCTACTCTTTGTAGGGGGTCTAAGAAGGAGCTTTACTTGACTGGGAAACCCAAGTGGAAATTTCAGCTGGCTCTACAAAGTACTGGATGCTACTGCTTTCTGGCCTGGGTAGGTGTTTGTAGCTGAATTAGGCAGATAATTAGCCCCAAACTCCAGTCTGCCTGATCCTGGCTCCTGCTTTCCACCCCCTCAGTGGGCTGTCTGCGTCTGTGCAAGGAAGCAGACTCCGAGGGGGAGGGACTATTTTGGGTTCTGCTGGCTATAAAAGCACAGCCAGAGGCAGCCGGTGAGGAGGCCCAGTCTGGTCATCCTCCTGACGTTGACATCAGTGAACTGGGGCGGGGGTCTGAGACAGAACAGGTCTATCCTTTTTTGTGGGAGCACACAGCCCCTCTGGCTAGAGCTACTGGCCAGGCAAGCAGGGGGTGGGAGGCTGGGATCTAGGTCTCTGGATGCGCGCCCACATGGGGACAGGCTCACAGGGTCTCAGAGGTAGGCAGGAAGAAGGAGGATGTGAGATCCACCTGCTCTGTTGGAGGAGGCTTGGAGTCTGCCCTCACTGATCTCCCTGTCTGATGGAGGAGACAGAACCCTATTCTCAAGGAGCTGGAGGCCAGCATGGAAACCAGTCCTGGTGTCTAAGAAGCCCTGCCCTGATGGAGACTGATGGGGCATTTGGGGAAAACTGATTTTGTATTGTGTTTTCCTGCGAGATGCATTGGTTAGGTTTGGCTGGTCCAGGAAATCTTTAACTCCCTCCACCTTCCAGCACACCCCCTGGCACTTGGGAGAACCAGGCATTCTGAGGCTGATCCAGGAGGCAGTGGTTCCCCTTGCAAATGCTTTGCCAGATAATTCTGGCTGGGTTCTCATCCCTTCCCCACTCCCCCAGTGCAGATAGAATGGTAGCCCTGGCCTCTGGGGAGGGAGGCACAAGAAGTCTGGCCGGATTTGGATTTCTCCTGGCTCCCGTTTGTTCAGCCCGTGTTTCTCGGCAGCCTGTTTCATTCTTCCCGTGACGTGGCCCCTGCTTCCCTGCTCACCAGGTCCCGCTGTGGACCTAGCTGAGGGCTCCTCCCCGGCTTCAAACATGCTCTTGCCAGATCTGCTTTAGTCTCGTTCCTTCAGTCTCCTTCCTCAGTTGCACCTTCTCTGCTGATGCACCTTCTCACCATCATCCACCCAGTTCTTGGGATGAGCCTGCCCCATGTTAGAAAATATCACCTTGGATTTTCCTGATGCTTAGGTCATTGTACTGACATGGTAGAATGTTTCTTAAGGTTCTAGAAATGTTTTGGTTTCTGTCAAGAGCGGCCAGTTCTAGAGAAGACCCCAAACGTATGTGTAAGGCAGATCTTTCCACTGTGCCTTCCAGGGCTCACAGATCAGCACCCACCTCTGGGGGTGAGGACAGTCCCTCGGGGTGGGTGCCTGACCTTGGAGACTCTTCTCTGTGGCAATGAGGGCCGGGATGAGTTGGCTCACGCAGGTTAACTCCACAGTTTATTTGTGGTCTGTGTGGCTGTCCTCCGTGTAGATTTTAGAATCGTAGCCTGCTAGTGGCCTTTGTCTGTGTGTGCATGTGTGGTGCATGCATGTGAGTGTGTGTGAGAGGTGGCGAGAGGCTGGGAGCCGGTGTGTGTGCAAACTCTAGAGAGTGTGTCTAGCCTCAGTGGTGGGTTGAAGGAATCGTGACCTTGACCTCTCACTTGCTGAGGGTGGGCCTGGGCATATCCTCTGAGAGGGGGCATGGAGGTTTTTCATTCTATCTAGTGCTCTGCCTTAGAAATGGATATGTTATTCATTTTTCTCTGATTATAAATATACATTCGTTATGTAAAAATTGGAGAATATAGAAAAATGAACAAACAGGCGTGCATTGCCTTCAGCCAAGAAGGCGATCTGAGTGAACTGCAGCCAGCAGGTCGCTCTCTATCCGTGCCTTTCCCTGGGCTTCCCTTTCCGTCTCCGATTCTGTCTCTGAGTCTGAGTTGGACTCTGTTTCTATCTTTAAAACAAAATTGGGGGCTTTGTGTACGAAGCTGCTTTTTCACTGAGCTAGTTCTCAGTGTTTGATTATGAAGAGGGGAGGGACATGGTGTGTGGGAACACAGAGTGCTGCTCCCCCCATTTCTTAGACAGAGTCTCGAAGCTCAAAGTAGATGTGATGCCCCCTGTCCCCTCACTTGTCACCGCCCCCCTTTCTATGCACTAGATGCTCCTGGAGTCACCTGGCGAAGGGTGACACTTGCCTATCACTCTGAGAGACCACCCTGGGTTGGGGGTCTCCTTTTTAAGTCTGCAGAGAAGGATAACTTCTGGGGGTGGGGAATATGTGTGTGTTGAGGAGGGATAAAGAGCAGGAGGACACTGGGGACACTTTCAGTCTGGTGGGCAGACAGATGAGGGATGTGTAGCCGATTTAAAATGGGATGCTCAGAGTGACATCAAAGTGGTGAAATGCTTTATTAGCAAGGACACCGAGATCTTGGACTCTTGGTCCTTGGAGGTCAGTGTGGCTAAAGCAATCAGGAAAGCTGCTCTGAGGGGGTGGGGCTGGGACAGCAGAGGAGAGAGGAAGGCTTTCCGGGTGGGTAGAGGGGCTGGGCAAAGGCTTTGTAGTGGGGCTATGCGAGGGTGTGAAGGGCTTGGTGGCTATGGAGGAAGCGCAGGCTAGTGTGGGGGAGGCTTCCCAAGGCCTGCAGACCTGCTCCCCACGGCTGTGGGGTGGGGTGGGTGGGGTGCTGGGTCTGGCTGCTCCCTGCCTCCCCGGCTTGGGCTAATTTTGAGCTGGCTGCTCCGGTTATAGTCTTTGGGACGCCGTGAAGGTGGAAATGTGCTCCCAGAACCGGAGCAGCAAATTATGCCCGAGTCCCAAAGGGGAACGTGTAATTTCGGAAGCTGGACCAGATCTTTGGAGCACTATGTTTAGCTTTATTTTTTCTCCCTCTTGCTCTGGTGAACTGCCGGTTTCCCTCTCACCTTTCTAAAAACGAACTGCATTAAAAATAACAGTCAGTCTTCTGTGAGGTTCAGGATGAGAATAGGAGGGGTGGAGCTGCTACTTGGCCCAGCTGGTCTCTGGGCAGCTGGGGGTTCCACATGGAGTTCATCTGGTCTGTTCTGGGGGTCACAGCACACCCACCAACATGTGGCCAGCCCCCAGAGCAATCCAGTGGCCTGGCTGGGTGCCCACTGGCCTTTCTGTCTTCCTGCCCAGCTCTGGCTCTGACCAGCCCTGAGGGCTAGTTTAGGGGAGGTGAGGGCTCCCTCAGTGATCCTCTCCACAGAGCAGGAGTGGGTCTGTAGTTTCCCGGTCCTTCCAGGCATCATCATCCAGGTATTCCTGAGCCCTTCCTGATCCTCAGGTGAGCATGTGTCCCTGGCTCTTCCTGCCCAGGAAGGGAGGATGGCTTGGGGCTTGGCCTCCTGTGGACGTTCCAGAGCCCCCCAGCTCAGGTTCAAAGGAAGAGGGTCTAACCCTGGTCTCCCACCTCTCTAGCCCTGTGTCCTTGGCCCTGAACGAGTCCCTCTCTCTTGACTGCGCTGTGCTTCTTTCTCCCTCTGTCTCTTTGCACTTGCCAGCCCTGCCTCTCCCCACCTGGAAGGCATCTCCTGGTCTTGTCCGTCCAGACTAGTGTTCATCCACAGAGAGCCCTGTCTCTGGGACTATTGTCATGGCCTCTGAAAAAGTCACCTACCTCCAGTCCTTACCCTGGGGCCCTCTGGACCCTGTGGCCTAGAAACCTACCCTATAAAACATCGATTCGCACTCCCAGAAGATGGCAGGCAGGGATCTGATGTCAGAAAAGAATGCGGAAAGCTTTCTGTAGTGTAAGGGGGCATGCTGGACTGTAAAACTCTTAGGTCCACCCTTATACAGGATTTTGGGAAGGCCACATGGTGCCCTGGTTCTTGACGTTGAGGAAAGAAGACTCAGAAGCCTGCACTAGGTTAGGAACAGGGCCCAAGCAGGGGCTGGTATAGCTCAGCTGTTAGAAGACACCGCAGGGACGATGGGGAAGTTTAAAAGGAGGGGTCATGAGAGAGTGGCACTCGGTCAGTGGTGCCAGGCAGTGAGAAAGCAGGCGAGATGCCGGCGTTGGCTGCGCCCCTTCCATGTACCTCACCTGCGCTAGGTGTGCATGGCCTTTATCTTGTCCTCACTTACTGTCGCCGTGTGAGGTGCGACAGATGAGGATGCTGACTCAGAGGTCAGGGGGTTGGCCAAGGTCATGCAGCTGGTAAAGCAATGGGGCCAGGATTTGGCACCAGGCTTGTTCAACTCCAAAGCACATGTTCCTCCCACAACTTGCACTGCCTCCCTGGAGGGAGAGCAGAAGGCGTCTGGTTGGAGAGCAACACTTCCTCGGGGCTGTCCAGCCTTTCCTGAAGTGGTTTCTCTAAACCTGTTGCTAACCAGCGTGTTTAATTTGTAGCTTGCAGATGGTCTGTCGGGTTCGGCCCCCACTAACATGACATCTTCTCCATCCAGTCCTCATGTATGTATTGCTTACCTATTTGTGGGTTCCTTGATTTCCTTGGGGGGGGGGCTGGCGGGGGAAGGGATGAGGAGGGGGAAGTGGAGGGAAAGAAACGAAGTTATTTCCTGAGTCCCAGCAGAAAACAGTTACTTGTCCTCGGCCGTGATGAAGCCGGTGGGGAGAAAGCGAAAGGAAGATTCACAGAAACATCCCTGAGTTATCCGTTGGTGCATGCTGGGATTTTCCTTGATCCTGTTTACTTGCATGAGGACTGGGGGTGGAGGGGTGGCTGGGGTTGCATGGGCCCGCGGAAACAGGGAAGTCTCTAAATTGGACTCTGACTCCTGGGACGTGGGACACGAGAAACCTCTGGGGGCAATGGCAGGTTGACTTGCTCTGCCCCTCCCGGAGGCGTGAAGGGCGTGTGTGCCTGAGGAACCCTGGCCGTCCGCAGCAGATTCTGAGAGATCTGCCAGTGCCCAGGGTCAGCTCCCGCAGTTCCCAGCAGAGCTGCCTCTGTCCGCCTGCGCTGATTTCCACACGTCCCCTGTATGGATCGCGGGTCCCTCCAGGAAGAGGACTTTGGTGTCGGGCCTTCCACACACACTCGTGAAATCCAAGCTTAGGGTGGAGGGGAGGAGCCCCTGACCTGTAGAGGAGGCAGAGAGACAGGAACTGCCAAAAACTCAATTCCATTCATGGCGCTAAGGGGAGGCATTGCTGTATTCAGTGTTTTATGGGCTTTTAGGAGAAGACAGTCTATATTTAAGATTTTTTTCTGGTTTCTCTGTTGTAGAGAATATAGGAAACACAAAAAAGTGTCAGGCGGAAAGTTGAAAACACTTGTATTCCTGCGAGTTGGAGATAAGCCTGTTAAGATTGTCATATGCCCACATTTTCAGATAAAGTTTATGCACATGTGCTTTTTTACAAAATGGAATCATTCTGTACTTTTTTACAATCTGCATCTTGTTTTGCTTAAATATATTGTGAATGTTTTTCCGTATTTTTATATTTTTTAAAATTGGGTGGCATATCATTTCATCACAGGGGCCTCCACAAGGTTTTAACTATTGCCCTTATCATTGGACATTTAGTTTTCTAATTTTTACTATTGTCTTTATTTTATGTACCTCGGAGGGGTGATTTTTAATTTACTTTGTATAGGTCCAGCCCATTTTTTGTTAAGTTTACATAGGTATTTTACAGCCATTGTTGCTGTCTAATTGGAATATCTTTTCTTCTTATGACTTTGTCTAACTGGTTATTGCTAGAATATAGGAGAATAATATTTTTATATATTTACTTTGAGACCTACTCTTTATTAAGCTCCTTTATTAGTTCTGACAGTTGTTAACTAATTCTGTTGGGTTTTCCAGTTAGGTAAGATTGTTTTCTTCAAACAAGAATAAGTATGTCACTTTTTTCTAATAATTATACCTAGTTCCTTTTTCCAAAATAACATTCAGTAATTGAGATGCTAGTGAGTGAACTTATTTAGTTACTGATTCTAATGAGAAGGCCTCTACCAGTTTTTCATTAATTATGATAATGATTGGTAGTTTCAGATAGATAGTCTTGATTTTGTCAAGGCCGTGTCCCGTATTATTAGCTTACTAATAGTTTAAAAATTGGCATGGGAGTTTAATTTTATCCAGTGGCATCTGGCGTTCATCAGGCTGATCGTTGTTTTTCCATGGTTCTGTTAGAATGTACAGCTGCCCTTCGCTCCTGGAGTTACCCAAACAGGTCCGCTGATCAGGGTCTGAGGGTCACGGCAACCGAAGTCCTCTTATTCAGTCACTTAAGAAAGGAAGATGGTTGGCCAACGGAAACAGCTGATTAAACATGAACTCATCAAATGTCATATGTTGTGTACCGTAAAGAATTTATTTCTAGCCGTACCCATGTATCTTCAGGTTTCAATTATTTGACGTGCGCTAAGGTCTCTTTGAGTTTGGACTCTTGCCATTTGAGTGTCCCATCATTTTTTGGGTGCAAACCACATCCACGGTGTATTGCCTATGGTTTTTTCTTTAGGTCTATTAAAGTTCGATGAGATCTTAAGAATACCTGCCAAAAATTTGGGTGGAGTCCTTTAAAAGTTTCAGGTCCCCTCCTCCCACCTTTTTTGTTTTCTCACACATCTTTAACTTCCATCATTAAAAAAAAAAACCCCAAAAACCCAGCTGCATTAAATTAGTTTTCATAGATAAAATGCCCTTTCTTTTTAAATTCAAATTTTATGTATTTTTGTAATATTTGCATCAACCTAATAGTGACCATATTAGTTCAGCTGGCATAAATGGGCTTAAGAACAAGCACAGCTGACTGGTCAACGCAGGGCTCACCCGCTTTGAGCTGCAGTGGGCGTTCTAGGTTAGCTGCAGGCTTTGAGCTGGGTCTGGGCCACAGCCAGGTTGTCAGTCAAGAGAGCAGAGAGTGTTTGGTAGTCCTGGTCCAGGGGAAGTTTGTGACTAGAACTTCTAAAGTATATTATTGAGTTAGATTTGCTGTTGCTTATTTAGATTTTTGCATCTCTATTAATAAAGGTTACCTTTAGGTTATCTTTCTAGGTTTTGATAACAGGGTTATAATAGTTTCATAAAATATTTTTTTGTGGTATACTCTCATTTTCTGTGCTCTTGAACATTCTCTACAACATTAGAATTATTATATGTTAAAGAGTTAAATATATTTGTGCCACTTTTTATGAATTTGAATGGTGCAAGTTGGAACTACATGATATAAATATTTTAATAGTCTTGCTTATGTACAAAATATGTAATAATATAAATTAACTTACATTTAAAATGTAAGTTAATTTAAAATTTTATATTATTAGCAGTTATGTAATTTAAGGTGGTGGCAGGTGAATTGTATTTACAGTTTAGCTGGTTAATAGGATACCCATTATCTTTTCTGGAAAGTAGTGTTATATGGGTTTTGAATTATAAAAGATTTTCAGGAATGCATATCTTCCGTAATTGCATATGATGCTTTGACCCTGTATTCCTCTGTGAAATTGGGCCCAGCACCCATTGGGAGGGGACTCTTGGTCACTTTCCACTTTTTAGTCAATTTGGTGACTTAGGTGTTCCCAGATATTGCCTGTTAGTACACATTATTAAAACAACAACAACAAAAATACTGCAATACCTGGTCTGTTTTTTTCCTCTCATTCCTAGTTTTGTAGATATGTGTTTCTTATCTTTATTATTAGGCTTAATAGTCCTTTTTCTATTTTATAGTTGTTTTTCATCCAAAGAACCGGCTATTTGAAAATACCATTAGGTTAATTCCTATAAATTTAGGCTCAAGTCATTTTTAAGATCTCTTCCTGTGAAATTCCTATTATGTATATTTTGGGTATCTTGGGCTATCACTTCATCTCTCTCTCTCTCTGTTGCTTCAACTATTTTTTTGAAAAGACATATTGGTGTATATTTTTTTCTAAAAATTCTGGAGTTTTGGTTTTCACACGTAAGTCCTTAATCCCTCTGAATTGATGCATGTGTATGTAAAGTGTGAAGTGGAGATCAGATTTTTCTTTTTCTCAGGTAGATAACCAGTGAACTCATGTCATTGGATTATAGAATGACCTGTCCTCTCTCATTGATCCATAAATGGATGCTGTGTCACATATCAGGTTTCCGTTTAAGTGTGCGTGTCCGTTCGTGGGCTCTCTATTCTGTTCACTGGTCTCTCTGTCTTTCCTTGTGCTAATACTGCACCGTCTTATTCATGCTATTATTGCAGGATAATAAGCCGTGATGTCTGGTAAAGGAAATGGTCCCCCTTGTTCATTTTCAGGAGTTATTGTTATTCTTGTCCTTTGCTTTCCCACTTCAGTTGTGGAATCAGCTTGTCAATTTCTTTTAAAAAGCTGTTGTGATTTGTGATTGAGTTACAGTGAATTTCTGGATCAGTTTGGGGAGACCCAGTATTTTTATAGCGTTGTCTTTTAACCGTGAACATAATATAGCTGTACATTTATTTAGATTTTTTAAATGTCTTTCAATAAACATTCATAATTTTCTCCTAAAAGTCTCATTAGATCTAGTTCTAGCTAGTTTATTGCGTTAGTGTTATTTTCACTTGGGGTTTTTAAGGTACATTTTCTAATTATTAATGTTTTTGCTCATATATAAATGAAATTAATTCTTGAATGCTGGTGTTATAGCCAGAAACTTTGTGGAACTTGCCTGTTAATTCTCCTGTTTTGAGGATTCTTCTGGGTTTTTTGTGTGTAGTAAATCATACAATTTGTGATTAACCACAGTTTCGATTCTTCTGTGTACTTTTTATTTCTTTTTCTTTTTTGTTATTTATTTTTCTTGTATTATTGTACTGGCTAGGACCTTTAGTTTAATATTCTATGTAACTTGATAATAGAGAGTTTTATTATCTGCTCTTAATTTAAAAGTGCATATTTTTATTTTTCACAGTATGAGATTTATCAGCTAAATGATTGCTAGTTAGCAAAGAGGTTTTGTTTCTTATCATGAATGATATTAAATTTTACTGAATGTTCTTTTTGTTGAGGTGATCCTCTGAATGTTCCTCTGTTGAGGTGATCATATGATTTTCTTCCTTTAATCTGTTAATGTAGTGAATTATCTTAATATATATATTTATATATATTTTTATAAATGTAAATATATATATATACTATTTATACCCTGAAGGCTGAAACAACTTTGCATTTCTGAAACAATGTATCCTGATCATGATATATTATCTTTTAAAATTTATTGCTGGATTCAGTTTGCAGACATTTAGCTTAGGAATTTTTTTTTTGGCAACAATTTTTATAAGTGATAATGGGCTGAAGTTCCTTTTTTTATTTTTATTTTATTGTCCTTTGAAGCTTTTTGTGTTTCAATAATACTAATCTTAAAAACACCTAGTGTATATTTGCTCTGTTTCTAGTCTCTGAATGAATGGCAAAAGATAGCCATTATCTCTCATGTAAATAGTAGATTCATTTGTAAATTGTTTAGACTTAGCATTCTTCTTAGGGATATTTTAAACTGGAGATGGAATTTCAAAAATATTTATAGGATCTTTGAGATTTTCTGTTTCTATGTGAGTCACTTTTAGTGATTTATGTCTTATAGGAGTTCATCCATTTTTTTCCTGAAAATTATTGATGCATTTTTACAATAACATTTTCTTACTTTATCAGAAAAAGTTTTCCTCAATCTACTTATGCCTCCTTTCCTTCCTAAGGTTATATTTTATTATTTGTGTCAGAAATTAAGATACTTTTGTCTCTTCAGAGAGCCAATTTTTAGCTCTGGTCATCTTCTATTATATCCTTGTTTTCCAGTTTATTAATTTCTTTTAAAAATTATCTCATTCCTTTTATTTTGGTGAAGTTTATTATATTTTCATCTTAATTGCTATATCTACTTTATTGATATTCAAACATTTTTTTTTTCCAAAAAGTGTAAACTCAAGGCTATAAAGTTCCCTCTAAGTGCTGCTTTATGCATCCTGCAGGTTTTGATAAATGGTATTTTCATTATTTTCCAGTTTGAGTATTTTCTGATTTCTGTTATATTTCTTTTTGACACCTGAATTGTTTAAAAGTATGCTTTAGCAGTTCTCAACTTCTTGGTTCTCGTTGACTTTCAGTTTAGCTGTACTAGGGTTTAGGGAATTTGGTTTGTGTAATGTTTCTTGACACTTGCTTTATGGCCTCGTATAAGGTCAATTTTTGTAAGTGTCCTGTGTGTACTTGAAAGGAAGGTGTATTCTCCAAATGTGTTTTATATATAATATATCCATTTAGATCAGGCTTGTTAGTTGTGTTAGTCTACCTATTATTTTCTGACTTTTGTGTGCGTGTGGTTTATCAGTTTTCGAAAGAGGTATATGAAAATATTCTGCCTTGTGATTTTTGTTGGTTTCTGCTTACTTTTTCTTTATATGTTTCATGCCATGTAATTAAGCACAAACAAGTTTTTAATACTTCTCTCTTCCTAGACAATTGAATCTTTTAACAATATGTAGTGAACCCCCACTCCTTTGCCTTTTATGTTTGCTAAGGAGCTTTGCCTTAAGTCTGTTGTGTCTCATGTTAATGTAGCTACACCAGCTTTGTTTCAGTTAGTATTTTTCTAGTGCACCTTTTTCTACCTTTTATCTTTCAACTTTTCTGTGACTGTATTAAGTGCCCAGCAACTGGGTGGATTTTTAAAATGCGTTTTGATAATATTGTTCTCTTAACTAGTGAATTGGAAAGTGTAATATGTTGTGTTTATTTATATATTTGGATTTATTTTTGCTATCTTATTTTGTATCTCCATCAGTTCTGCTCCCTTTTTCCTCTTTTTTTTTTCTTTTTGGCTTGAGAGATTTCTCCCTCCATTCTTTCTTCTCTTTTAGGTTTTTAAACTATATGTTGTTTCTATTCCTTCAGTGATAATTATATAAACTTTAATGTACCTATTTAACTTAGCAAACTCTAAGTTTAATTGATATTTATAGCCTCCTTCAGAATATTACAAGGAACATTGAATGCTTTAACTCTAATCACGTACCAATTTATAAATTTTTGTTCAATATTTTAGTTTTACTTTTATAAACTACATTTTAAGCCTTATCTTTTAAGCAATCAATTTTTCTAGTAAAAAGTAACCCACAGTTACTATTTCTTTTCATACATCAGACTTCTTCCTCCTAGTATCATATTATTTATTTTTTAAATACTCACCTGAGAATATGTTTGTTGATTCTAGAGAGGGAGGAAAGGAGAGAGAGAGGAAGAAACATTGATCAGTTGCCTCCCATATGCGCCCCCACTGGGGGCACATTGAACCCGAAACCTAGGTAAGTGCCCTGACAGGGGATTGACCCTGTAACCTTTTGGTGTACAGGATGATGCTCCAACCAACTGAGCCCCCCGCCAGGGCTGGCATCATCATTTTCCTTTATAAAGTAAAGCTTATAGAAATTCCTTTAATGAGGGTCCGTTCATATTTTTGTTCCACCCTGATTTGGAAACGCTGGCTTCACTGACACGTATCTTCTGTCAGCACTTTGAAGGTTTGCTTCACTGTCTCTGGCTTCCATAGTGCTCTTGTCCTAAAGCTGAGGGCTGTTTTTGTTTTTTTGTTTTTCTTTTAATTAGGTCTAGATCATTCTCCATCATTATCTTTTCTAATATTACATAGTCCCCATTCTCTGCCATTTCCTTCTGGAACTCTGCTTACATCTATGTGGAACTGTCCCTATTTTTCATGTCATTTCAACTTCCTTTCACGTTACTTGCATCTTTATCTTGCGCTCTGGTTAATTTCTGAAGATATGTCTCCTAGTTCACATGGTCTTCAGTTGTTTCTAATAGCTATTTAACCCCATCAATGAGTTTCTAGTCTTAATGTTATATTTTTTATCTTTAAAATGTTTTCCCCCCAAATCTGTGTATTTATTTTGGAAAATCTCTTGTTTCTTTGCCATATTTTTAATGCCTTTTATTTTTTAAATGTTTTTTTCCCTTAAAGTCCTAGTTTTGATGATTCTGCTGTGCTAGCAGGTCTGATCTGCAGTTGGTGTTTCCAGCTGACTCTTGCTCATGGTGCCTTGTTCCTTGTGCATGTCACCATTTTTGATCGTGAACTCATGTTCCTTGGAACTTTATCTGACAGTTCTTTGAGGTCTGGATGAAAGTCACATTCTTTCAGAGAGGGTCTGTGTGTACTTTTACCAGATACTTGGAAATACTACAAACCCAGATTTCCTTAAAACTAAATGTACAGCTTGGGTTCTTGGGGTCTACAGTTAGTTTGCATTTTGGTTCCTTATTTCTCTGGATTTTTGCTTACTTATTTGTCCCAAAGACTTTTTTTTTTTGCATTCCTATCAGCTGAGTCATTCATTCAAAAAGGGTTTTGAAGATATCTGTTAATTTAGGTATTTTTACTTGGAAGGTTCCTCTGGTCCTCTAGATTGTCATTTTGTTGGAAATCAATATCTTTTTAAAAATTGTTATTCTATTACAGTTTTCCCAATTTTCCCCCTGTCCCCCCCTCTGCCCAGCCCATCCCCTGCTCCCACAGTCAATCCCCACACCATTATCCATGTCCATGAGTCACTCATACATGTTCTTTGACTAGTCTCTTCCCCTTCCTTCCACCATTATCCCTTGCCTGCCTCCCCTCTGGCCACTGTCAGTCTATTCCATGTTTCCAAGTCTCTAATTCTATTTTGTTTACTAGTTTATTTTGTTCATTAGATTCCTCTTACAGGTGAGATCATATGGTATTTGTCTTTAACCAACTGGCTTATTTCACTTAGCATAATGCTCTCCAGTTCCATCCATGCTGTCGCAAGGGTAGCAGCTCCTTCTTTCTCTCTGCTGCCTAGTATTCCACTGTTTGCCAGGGTTTTTTGAGCCACTCATTTACTGGTGGGCCCTTAGGCTGTTTCCAGCACTTGGCTATTGCAAATATTATAGTTTTAAGTTTGACAGTCATGTTTGTCTTCATGTAGGTTATGTTTCCTTCAGGACCACAAAGCTGACTTCTTATCTGTGGTATCCTCTTGAGACTCCTATGTGCATAAATTAGTCATTTTTTAAATTCAATTCTTTATCATACCACTTGTCTTAATCTTCATACTGCTCCCCTTGTTTTGAAACTCAACGTCTTCTTTCTGTCTGTCCTTACAGCGGGGAGTCCTTGCTTGGCAAGTACTGGGAGCTCAGATGGCTTCTGTCCGTCAGTGCAGGGGCTCCTTCTAATCTCAAACTCAGATAAAAGGAAGAAGGAAACAGTCAAAGGATTCTCTATTTTTACTTGGCCAGTTAGGAATTCAGCAGGGTGGAGAAGGAAGGAGGGAAGCAGGGTCAGAGTCTTTTCTGTTGGGCTAAAGAGTTGGTTTTGTGTTTGTTGTGGCATCCAGTGTTAGCTAGCTAGGCCAGGGCCACAGTTCTCCCCTATGATTCCTACATAGGAATCTTTTAAGTAAAGGGGACCTGACTCTCTCCCAACAGGCCCACCAGGATGGGTGTTCTCTTAGGGAGGTTCCTGCAGTCTTGCCTGGCTGGATGGGTCCTTAACCTGTGAGTGCAGACATCTGATGGGTCAGTTATACATCTTTCACAAATCTCTAAACCGAGGTTGCCAGTTTGTGAGATTGCTGAGAGAGTCCTTCTGCCTAGGGCATGTGACCTTGGGTGTGGTCCAGTTGTGGTCCCTCGATAGGCTCAGCAACTAGGAAGCCACATGGTGATTGGAAATGAGTGAGGAGTCAAAATGAGGAGGGAGAGTTCTGTGATCGGAGATTTAGTGGCAGCCGACCAGGATGGGTGGATGCATTCACCTTCAAAGGTGAGGACAGCTTTAGTTCCTAAGCTGGTCTCCTTTCTTCCCTGATGGTGCTGATATGAACCGCTGTCAACAGTGAATCCTTCCTCCTAGTTTCCTCTATTTCCAGGACTGACAATTCCTTTTTTTCTCGGATATATTCTTTCTGTAGATTTATGAATACATCTACTTGCTTAGGGTTAAGGCTTAGGGTAGGAGCCACTCTTGCCCCGTGAGGTCATTTTGCCTCTCCTTGCTTTGAACAACCATGCATTGATTTCATGGTCTAATTCTCTGAGGACAGACCCATTTGCCTTAATTGGGGGGAATGCCTCATTGCACAGCTCATGAGTACTGACAACAATTTATCCAAAGACTTTGAAGCAAAGGTTTTCTGAGCGAAGGAATCAATTACAGGGTGTGGCTCCTAAGTGAGGAAGCATTTCCAGAAGGCATCCAAGGCAGTTTGTCTCAGAACTCGTGGCTGCACCTCTGAACTCAAGAGTTTGAGGGAGAGTATCTTAACTTTAATAACGTCAGTGGTTTTACCTGCACATTTGTATATATCATTATTTTAATTAGGAAGGTACTTACCTTATTAAAATAGGTTTCTTAAGGACATGTGTTTGGCAATATTGGCTTAGCAAGGATTACTGTCTGTGCTTAAAACAAACAAAACTATACTTCTTTAAAAATATTGCCCGTTCAGATGTGTTGCCAGCGCAGCCTGGCCTCCCCCCACTCCCATTAGTTCTGATTAGGGGGGTTTGATGCCTGTCACTGCGTGTGATCTGGACCTTCCTTTGTGAGTCATTCCTTCTCTCATTTTCTCAGAGCAAATACAAATCGCCCATCAAATGACAAGTGAAGGCACAGGGGAGGCAAGGGGAGGGAAATCAGAGCCGAAATCTGTTAGCTATTTGGAGTAATTGGTTATTTGCTGTGTTTGCTGGTTGGGAAGCGGAGCACATACTTTACGGTCTCTCCTGTTACGGGGGCTGGAGTCACCCGCCGATATTGGATCCTCGTTGCCGGAGCCCTTGGCTCAGGGCGCCTTTCCCCTGCTTGGCATTCCTGTGGTCTCCTCGGGGGTGCACCCCTCCTCCCTGGATGCACACTGCAGGGGGGACAGCCCAGGGTGAAACTCGTCTGGCAAACTCCAGGGCCTCATCAGGGAGGAGGAGGCCCCAGCCCCCTCCCACCAGCCGTCCTTGCTTCCGCCTCCGCCTCGCCACTGCACCAAACTCCCCTCTTCCTGAGAGGTCTTTCCCTTGGTCCACAAGGGACCTGTTTTCCCATCCAGAGAAAAAAGCTTCTTCTCTTCCCTGAGGGAAATTCTCAGCTTTCCCTGGAAATCCGCAGTACAAGAAGTTCTCTCTGAGGTCTAATTCAATGCCTTTTTCACCCCTGTTGGTCCTGTCACCATCCCTGCCCCTTCTGCCCCCTAGCCTGGCTCAGAACAGTGCTTTGAACTTGCTGCTGAGTACAAGTCCCCCTGAGGATGCTCAGTGAAGCTTGCTAACCTACCCAGTGTCTTTACCTCTCTTACATTCACTGAGACATGGGGAAACAAGACCAAATTAGCAGCAAGTTCAAAATATGAAATGTTTCAAAAGTAATGTGATTTTGTGTATGGAAATGCACACAGTAACTAGAAAGTTGGTTGACTTTGGCACATAGTAGGCGCCCCCCAAATACTTTTAAAATTGAATTTAAGATAGCTAAGATTAGTGTCTATAGTTTGATGAATGCTTCTGCAGTTCTGGGAAGGCCTTCAAAAATAGTTTTTCTCTGAAGTAGATTGTTGGAACTCTTGGTAAGCAAAACTGTCTACACAAGCAGAATGAAGGTAAGGTAAGCTTTGGCCTGGGCCCTGTTGGAATCATCTCAGATTCTGAATTAGTGATGTCTGATTGCTTTCTTCCTAAGTTTGAGGACTCTGATGGGGTCTTCTTTCACTCAACCTATTGGATAGAATCCATTTTTCTGGGCTTTCTATGGGGGGGTCATACTGTCCTCTGAGGACCAATTCGTGGACCCCCATACCTACCTTAGGCTCCTGAGTTGGGAAAGGGCCAGGAAGCTGGGATTCCCCACAGGCTTTCCCACTCCATTTGAGTCCCCCATCTGGAACAGGCCAATAGTCAAATTGGCCCTTCTCTGCTCACCATCTGCTTGACTTTGCTAGATTTCAGGCACATTTATTCATTGGGCCTTTTGGAAGCAATTCAGCATTTTGGTTAAAGGTCTTCCTTCCATCCTACCTCTGCTGGTCCAGCTTGAAATGAGAGTAAGCAGAGCAATGATCCCCCTTGGACAGACATGGGGGTAGGACTGCAGCAAGTGTCAACAAGAGGTTGAAAGCCCAGTATTCCACTTGTGGAAATAATTAAGTGATTTTTCTTATGAGTGTGTAGGGTTCTGCTGAATCAACATGGTAGCTGGCTGTGGGCATATGTTTCTGTGGTTTGGGGGGGGCGTGAGAGGTTCAATATGCATGAGGTGGGGTAGGTTTGAAATTGGGGTACCTGCATATCTGGGGTTCTTTATGATCCACATGTAGGGATGAGTACGTGTATGTTATGTCTGTGTTTATATCAGTATGTGCATGAGAAAACAGGCTCTGTTTGTTAAGCTTTAGGACATTTATAAAAGAATTAGAGGAATCTTCATATTGTTTTTTCAGTTACGCACATGTCAAGCTGTGGGGCAGCAGTGTTGGCGATCAAACCGATGACGTTGGCCATATCAGCAAGAACATTTGTCGTGGTAAACTGTACTGGCCACAGAATGTCTTCACAGACATCAACTCAAGGCCTCACAATAACCCCAGTGTTGGAGTTGTGACATCATTACTATCTTGATGATAATGATTTTGCTATGATAGAAATTACTTTCCACACAATTTACATGTCTACCTCTGGGTTGACGCAGGCAATGAAGGCCTGCTTAAAATTATTTTTAAAAACAGCCTTCTTTTTTTAGGGGTGGGTGTGTAGGTCAATATGGTGACCCAAGGTATAACATTATAACTTAGATGATACCTGCACTTGACCGGGAACTTTTCTCTTGGATTCATGTGGTCACTGCGCGGGAGGGAACGCTAGTGAGGTGACCCCTTCCCCTCACTTTCTTCACGTCACAGAAAGGCAGTCTGGATTATTGTTGTCAGTTCTGCTGCCCATACTTATGAAATGTGTTAGGCCCACTGAATGAAAGCGGAGATTAAATGTTCAGAATGTGCTGTGCTGATTTGGGTCTTCGGAGGGCTTAGAGTGCCCATTAGCCTGGATCAGGCCTGGAGAAGCATGTCTTTGTTGCGCGGCTCTGGTTGCTCAGGAACCGAACGTTGGCTCGTCGCTCAAACTGGGGAGGCTGCCAGTCCGTGCCTTGATCGGACTTTTTTTGCTTGGCCAGCTGAATGATGAGGGGCCTTGAACCCTGGACATGAGAAAATAAAGTTTTAATAATGGTCAGACTTTTTGCCAAAGCCTGAGATGACACTTCAACAATTGAGCCTTTTGCATTTGTTTTTATTCCTTGCCATGGTCCAAGACTGGATGCCTAGCTGTTGCAAAGCGAGGTCAAGAACACACTTGGAATTGGAGAACATCTGACCCTCTTGGAGCTTTGGGTTATGGGATTCCACTAACATCCGAGGGTTGGTTGGCTTTGGCACATGTGGGTTGAGACACGGAAGGGCGGCTCCGTTTCTGTGGGGCTTGTTGCTCTAGGTATGCTAACTTATCCTTGGACTTCCTGAGGAAAAGTAGAAGCGGGCTTAAGATACCTTAATTAGAAATCAGATTAGGGAAACAGCAAGAATGATGTTTTCAAGTCACACCTATAACTTTTCTGTAATGTGACTTAATCTCTCTGTTGAACTCACATTTTTTCCTGATGGCGGAAAAGTCCTGGTATTCTTCAACAGTGTCGATTTAATGTTCTTCGTCACTTTGGGGCTTTTGCTCCTTGTCCTCACCCCTGGGAGGCAGCTAAATTCTGAACTGGGCTGTCATCATGTCAGGACGTCCACAGGGAGGGACTCCTGGTCACCAGCACGTGTCCGCCCTGGATCTGTCTGTACGTCCGCTGATTTCTGGGGGCGTGGACCACACAGTCTTGTCCTATTGGCCATAAGGCCCTTCCAGGTTTCCCTGGCTCGTTCTCCCTGTTGCCACACTTCCCGGTCCTCCTGGAGAGCACGGCACAATTTGGCGGCTCTTTCGTGAACCCTGGGATTTGCAGGAAATGACAGAGACTGCCTTAGTCTCTCTCTCCAACAACACCGCTCAGCCATCTTCTGCCACGTGCCTCCTGCCCCAATTCCTCCGGAAACTTCTAAGTGGCTGCTATTTACCAGATCCCCAAAGTTACGGAGGGGGGTATCCTCCACGTATAGCTTTGGGGCTAAACTGGGGAGCAGGGTGTGGGGGGGCCTTATCAGAAATCATCATGAATTTCTAGTGCTTGCTTCTTCTCCCTCTGTACATTTTCTTTTTTTTAAAAAAAATTGTATCCTCCTGTATATTTTCATTTCATGTATATATGGTAGGAAAACTGGCTGGACAAAACATCCTTTTAAACCCATTATTTTAATGGCATGCCATCTACTTTTGGAAATTTAGAAGCCAAAGATCACCTATCCCCCTGCTATTTAGGCATTCATGTTCATTGTATATTAATATTTCCTGAACTGCACATATGTGCCAGGCAGTGTTCTAAGGCTGGGGGCATAGTGTTAAAGGAGATAAAGATACCTGTCCTCATGGGGAAGGAGACGCAATAAGCAAACACCTGAGTAAAGTACATGCAGTGTCAACGGTGTTGGTTGGTAAGGAGAAAAAGCAAGGAAGGAGGAGTAAGGACTGCTGGGAGGGAGCTGCGATTTAAAATACGGTGAATAAAGAGGGCAAACCAGATTACATTTAAGTCAAGACTTGAAGGAGGTGGAGAAGTCAGTTACGGATCTACCCTGGGAATAGGGTTCCTGCCATGGGAAGATCACGCAGGTGTTGGGAATGTTCAAGGACCAGCGTGAGATCAGGGAGGGGCGAAGGCCTCATCGTGAGAGACTTTAGCCTGTTGCGGTTGCGAGGGCCTTTAGCGCTATTCTGAGTGGGCTGGCAGATCGTTGGAGGGGCGTGTACAGAGGGGTGACATGTTCTGACGTGCGTGGCTATTGTGCTGAGATGGATTTGGCAGACGGAGTAAAAGCAGGGAGGCCGTTAGAGACCGGTGCAATAATCCAGATGATGGGGAACCAGGGGGCTGGTGGTCTGACTCGGTTACGTACTGGAGGTGGCGCCAGTGGGATTTGCTGATGGACTGAATGTGGAGCATTCAAGGAGCCCAAGGTGATCGCCTTGTTTCTGTCTTGAGCGTCTGGAAGGAAGGAGGTGGCATCTGCTTTCAAAGGGAAGACCGTGGAAGGAGCAGGTGGGTGGGGAATGATCAGAAATTGGATTCTGGACATGGTAATTTGAGAAACTCAGTAGATGTGCAGCGGGTTATGTGAAGTAGACGGCGGGAGTTCGGAGGAGTCGTCCATGCTGAGGAGAGCTCAACGTGGGGTTCGTCAATGTGTGGGCTCTTTAAGATGGAAGGCCTGAGGAGAACCCTAAGGGAGTGAGAGTGGATGAGAAGGATTGGAGGTGTGAGCACAGAGCCCTGAGGTGCTCAGATGATCAGAAGGTGAGTGAGTGAGGAGGAGGAATCAGCCGAGATTGAGAAGGTGTGGCCGGTGGTGTGGGGAGATCCCTGAGCTCTGTGAGGCAAGGGGGGCTGGGGATGGGAGGTTCAGAGAGAGGAGTGACTGACTGGATGAAAAACTGCCAGTAGGTTGATTGTGGAGGCCTGAGTCACTGTGACCCCAAAACATGTTGGGGTAGAGCAGAGAGAGTGGGAAATCAATAGTTACAGACAAATGTAGGTAAGGCTTTCTAGATGCTTCTGTGTGAAAGTGAGAAAGGAATGAGGTGGGAGCCAAAAGAGAATATAGAGTCAGAGACTTTTTTCCCAATGGTGGGAAGTAGTGGGTCACGGGTTTGAACGCTGATGGGAATGATCCGGTAGGGAGAGAAGTCTGATGATGCAGAGGAGGGTGGGAAGGAGCATGGAGAGGTGTCTTGGAGAAGGCCCAGGAGGCACAGGACCCCAGACCCCAGTGCAGACTTGGCCTTGGCCTTTTTTGCATGTTATAGATCAGAGGCTGACACACTTTTTCTTAAATGGCCAGATAGTAAATATTTTAAGCTTGGGGACGTAAAGTCTTTGTCACAGCTACTTGGTTCTGCTTTGCAGCTGAAAGAGCAGCCGTAGGTAATCTTTAGCTTATGGAACCCAGTGCCCGGCTGCCAAGTGTCTGTTATAGATGAGCAGGTGAGTCTTCTCTCCTTACTCGGTGGTGTTGAGCCACTCCTGCCTTCTGGAATCATTTGGCTTGATCATGTCAGATCTACCGCGGCAATCTATTTGTTAGTGTTTTATGCAGGATCTTTGCATCTTTATTTGGGAATGGAGTCAATCTGTGTGTGTGCGCCTTGGTCAGGCTTCCCAAAATGAGTGGGGAAACTTCATCTTTTTTCTAGGCTGTGGAATAAAGGATGATTTAGTCTTTGAAAGACTGGTAAGATTTTCTCCCAAAGAAACCATCTCGGTTGGCTTGATGTCTTTTTTTTTTTTTTTTGAAGTACAGTAGTTCTTTGAGATCTCTTCCATTTTCAGGGTTATGGATCTATCATGTTTTCTATTACTTTTGAATCAGTTTTGGCAATTTAAATTTCTTCTAGAAAATTATCCCCCTTCTAGATTTTCTAGGACTTTGTCATTGATTTGGGTGTAGTAAACCACTTAATGTTTTTATTCTCCCCGCAATAACTTTTTATTTGATCTTTCTGATTTTTAGTGGTATACCCACTTTTTAACACTAGATTTGATAAATATTTATTTTATTGGTCTTTTAAAAGTTTGCTATGAGATTTAATTAACTGTAATAGCCTTTTCTTTTTAATATATTAATTTCTTCTTGTCATTTTCAGTTTTTGGTCTTCCTACTTTTCTTTTTCTAATTTTTTGAGTTATCAGATCATTTATTTTCATTCCCTTTATATAAAAGCAAAAATATTTAACACCGATTTTCCTCTCAGTGTACACTTGGCTACCACTCACTGCTTTGGGGACATAAGCTTCTCACTGTTGGTATTTTCTAAGTATCTGTGATTTTAGTTTTGGCTTTTCTCTTTGACTTAGGAGGGTGTTAAGAGTGTACCTTTAAATTTCTAAAAGTTTGGGATTTTTAATTTTTAAATTTCTCATTATTTTTCAGTGTATCTGCTTAGAGAATGTGATTGATAATGGGTTTATTTTTTGGACTTTATTGAGATTTGCTTTGTGGCTTTTAATTTTTCTAAGTGCTCCAATGCTGCTGGACAAGAAGGTATATTTTCTGTGTTTAGATGACATGTTTGTCTGTTTAACTGACACTGTTAATGGTATTATTCTGATTCTCTTTCTCCATATTCTTTTTTTTAACATTTTACTTGGTTTTTCAAGACTAAGGGAAGCATAATAACTTCCCTACAAACTGTTGTGTTCCTGTCATTTCTTTGTACAAAACACATTGGTTGTTGCCTGGTTATGCCTGACTCTGAGCCTGAGACATAAACTCGGATCTTTAAGTACCTGGTCTGGGCAAGAAAATAAAGACTGAGGAGGGCCCAGGCAGCTCAATGAAATTCCATTCTAACCATTTCTACCTCTGTGTACATATTTGCCTGCGTGTTAATGTGTGTATTTTGGGGGGTGTATGTGCATTTTAGCATGTCTGTGTAAATAAAGTCTTCCATGTGTTGGTGATTGTGTGAGTTTGATATGTGTGTCTGTGTACATTTATCAAACTCACTGATAAATGAGTTTGATCCATGGTGTCTTTTTCTTTAAATTGAATTTAAAACATCAGGCTAAGGTCTGTCGTGCCCTATCCTGGCTTTTTTAAGAGTGGTTACCAGTGGGAAAGCTCTGCTACCCTATGTCTTAACACGTCTGAACCTCTTTTCCTCTCTTCTGGCTGCAGAAGATCCTCCTGGTAAGTTGTTTAGACAACAACTCTCTTCAACTTCAGCCTCACTCTGACACCTGCTCTCTGTGCTGGGTGTCTGGGCACCACATTCTGGCCACACAGAGGCTGTTAGGGCCCCTGTTCCGGGATGGGTGAGACTCCGCTAACCCTAACCCTTTCCCCATTGTGTTTGCTCCAGTTCCCGCAGCCTTTTCCAGTTTGTGCGCACCCTTAATATGTTGGAACTCAAAGGACTGGGCGTTGCTTTGAAGGGAGCCAGCAACGTTTCCAGAAACTCCGTAGTAGACATTCAGCTCATTTTATAGAGTCAGAGCAGGCCCCGGGGAGATCTCCTAGCTCGGCCCCTCATACAGAGGAGTCCCAGGTGGTCTATCCTTAGACCTTGTCCTTAGCCCTTCCCACTGAACTGGTGAGCTTCGGTGGTACTCGCAGGCACAGACCGAGCGCCCAGCCCCTGATGACTTTTGGGGGAGGCTTTGGGAAGAGTGGCCATTGCACCTTCAGGAAGTTTGCTGGTCATGGGGTGACAGGACCCACACACACATAGACAGGGCGCAGCTGGAGGAGCATTCTAGACACAAAAGCTGTGAGACCTTGTAGACACCACAAGTGCAGGGGGAGTTAAAAGGTGGAGAGACCAGCCAGGGTGTGTCACTGCAGGCTTGTCTACCTTTTCCTGGAATGTGAGCAAATGGAGGAGGGGCAGGGCAGAGCGTGGGTTGTCATAGACTTCCTTTCTCCTCGCCTAATTTTTCCCATGCAACATAGTATCTTTTGAATAATGGACACTTAGTATTTGTTGATTTTTCAAGGATTCAACCTTGATTTGACCTTGGGGGAGGCTGAGTTCTGATTTCTCTTTTCTTTCCTTTTTCTTTTTTGCTGGGTTGGAGAGGTGGTAGGATAGCTCTTTGTGGGTTTGAATTTTCCTGGATCTAGTGCATTTTATTTATAAATGGCACATTAATGACATTTCTGAATGACATTATTGACATTTCCCCCAAAGAGTCACCCTATGTACCGTCAAAGGTTAGCCTCAGCTTTCATGATGATTTATACCCACTTCATGGAAAGTAAAGGGAGACCCAAGAGCCTAACAGATCACACAATGAATGGAGGACGGGGCCCAGGCTAGAGCCTCTGTCTCTTACTATCAAGCAAATGTTCAAACCTTTTTTCTGGTCTGTACCCCTGGAGGGATGGGAAGTTCCAGCCCTCTGCTCCCCTAAACTGACCCAACAGGGGAACTTTGAAATCCATGCCAACCCGTCGGCCTTGCTAGATTTTTGGTCCAGAAGCATCTTGCTTGGCAAGTTCTGTTTCTGAAATGGTGGGTGTCTTTCTACCCATACAGGAGGAGGAGTTCATTGACTGGTGGAGCAAATTCTTTGCCTCGATAGGGGAGAGGGAAAAGTGTGGCTCCTACTTGGAGAAGGACTTTGACACCCTAAAGGTAAGGCCTCTCTGAGTGATCTCTTCTCTCAGTCCCTGGGCACATGCAATGGGCAGTCGGAGGCACAACAGAAAAAGACTATGTACATGTACATGTATATGTATATGCATATGTATATGTGTACACACAGGTATGTATGTATATGTGTGTGTTTGTATATATGCATACTTGTGTTTGTTTCCTCATTTGGTGCCTGAATGGAAGAACCTTAATAAATTGATTGAAGTGAGAAAGGTTACCTACAGATTTAGAGCAAGAAGACTGTGTGGGCTGGGATAGCCAAGAAAGTATTTTTGGGAGAATGCTAGAAAGTATTGAAGTATCTGTGGGTGAAATGATGCCTGGGATTTGTTTTAAAATGTTAAAAAAATAGTAAGGGGGAAGATAGATGGTATGAGTGGTCCTCTGACAGATTTTCTAAATATTAAAAATTACTGAAATGGCAAAGCATTGAAAATTGTTAAAACCTAGAGATGAGCAGATAGGGATTTGTTGTACTATTCTGTATCTTTTGAAGTTATTTGGACTCTTCTATAATAAAGGTTTGTATCGAAGAAGAGAGGAAAGTCCCTTGAGAATGTTGCTCTGATCATCCCACACCTACAACTGGGACAGACATTACCTAGTCAATATAAAAATATGGTAAACTTTCTTTCTGTGAAAATAAGAAAAGAAGCCCACCCAAACAAACAGAAAGACAAAACCAGGGAGGAGTCAGAAAAATTCTGTTATTTTGGACAAATTTCACAAGTACAATTATGCTTTTCAGAAGTAGCCTTCATTTGAAAAAGATAAGCAGTGGTGACTAAAAATTGCTTCCCAAAGGAGTTATGTAGTGTCCTGGAGAGGGTTGCCAGATAAAATTCAAGATAATCAGTTACACTTGAATTTCAGATAAGCAGTGAATGTTTTAATATAAGTATGCCTCAAATATTTGAAATGCAAGTTTATTTATTTGAAATGCAAATTTAACGAGCTGTCCTATGTTTTCACTTGCTGAATCTGGTTGCCTTACTTAGAGAAGGACGGCAAAGGTTGTCAGACTGTGGGAGAGGCTTGGGGAGCATCCTGTAGGGAATTTGATGAGTGGGAGCTGGGACTGGTTGAAGGGGTAGGTGGCTAGGACTTTCAGGTAACTCTGCAGGCTGAAAGCCTTTGGTGCATACTCTGGAGGGTGATGTCACAAGGTGTTGGCTCCAGGTGACACACAGAGGTGAGGCCTTAGGCAGCAAGTTCTTCGTTGACTTGATAGTTGGGTGTGTGAGGCTGGGCAAAGAGACAGAGCTATTTATGAACCAGGAGGAAGGTCTGCCACATTAGGTTTGGCAGGTTTTTACTGTAGCCTTGCCAAAACATGAGAAAAACCAAGTGAGAATGAGAACTCCTGCAAGGGTGGCCCATGACCCTGGCCCTTTGCTGCTCCTTTGGATGTTGAATAACTGAACCAGTGCCCAGCCCTCCAGCCTGACCTCTCTGAGGGGATCCCTGACGGTGTCCAAGTGAAGATGGGCTGTCTGAAACAGTGCGCTCAACCTGTCGTCGCTGGGGAGAAACCAGACCTGGAAAGAATGCTGGTCCTTTAAGGATAAGTAAATAGAAGAAAACCACCACCACCAACACGAGTCTTTGAACTGCCTGTAGCATTATGGAGTGAATGGAGTACACAATATGAAAACACAAAAATATATTTTGATAATTATTAGCGTAGGGGAAAAAAAACAACTCCTAGTCTCAATTGCAAAAGATAGAAAATAAAAGATACAGTAAGAAGGCATAAAAAACCCCAGTAATCATAGAAAAACACGATAGAAAAAAGAATGAAATGTATTAGTTTTCCTAATAAATTAGATTAAATGCCTCTATTCAGTGGTAAGGACTCAGATTATATCAAAAGTTAAAATTTATTACTGTCTTTCAAAGACATATCTAAAGCAATACAGCTTAGAATGGCTGAAAATTAAATATTTTGGCAATCAAAATAAAATCCATGCAAACAAAAGAGAGATGGAATTTAATTTAAAAGCAAAGGAAGCAAAATGGAGTATTTTATATAAATAAAATGTGTATACCTGAATGCAAGAAACTCCCAAACATGTTTGCACAATAAAGGTGAGAAACACTTAATGCAAAAATGATGGGAGTATACAAACTCACTTCACATGAGTGAAAGCATGCCATGATAGAGACTAAAGGTGCAGTGGAGGTTTTAATGGGCCTCTCTTCTAGACAGATGAAGCAGCGAATAAATAAACATGGAAATAAAAGATACAAATAACAAAGTAAATGTTTTTAAGCTATATTAAAAGTGGCTTTAAAAGAGAATAAAAGTCATAAAGAAAATAGAGAATACATTTTTTCCTAATGCTCAGAGAACACTTACAAGGTTTGATCATGTGTTAGTTTAGTAATATGTTACCAAAAGCAAAAAATCATACAAGACAGATTAAAATGTAATAAGATGAGAAATTAATAACAAAAGTTGAAACAAAAAGACCAACCACTTAGACATTTAAAAAGTATTTTATTGGGACTTCCAGTATGAACATGGCTGCATACGTCAGCATTTTTCCCCTTTTCTTCTGGAGATCATTCAAACCCACAAACTCCATTTTCAGTAAAAGTTGGAAACAAATAAACCTTACAGCCTCCAAAATACATGTAAGGGTTGTCCAAAGGCAACTGGAATTGGGGAGAAGCCACTCAGCAGTAAATTAGGAGACAGAACACGGAAGTGATGAAAGGTCACAGTGGTAGCAGATCTCAGAAAACCCCTGTACTTCCTAATAAAAGAATGCTGATAATTATTTAAGACAGGTTACAGGTACATGGGGGCTTAATGTCTATTCCCTTTACTATTGTGTGTGCTTGAAAATTTTATTAAATAGTTCAAAATATAGTTACTGAAATTGAGGTTTAACCATAAAATATAAAACTCCTATCCCTTGCTTACCACGATGAATGCGGGAACTTGGAAGACAGACTCACGCTGGTGACAAAAGTCTCTTAGAGCCTTTTGGGTTCAGAGAAGCCGAGAAGGCGGAGCTGCACAAGAATCACACAGAAGGGCTGTATTTGTAGGAAGCTGCCTGTATCTCTAGTAGAACAAAAGAAGTAATTTGTCTAGGAAAAGCCAACATATTTAATGACAAATGATAATAAAAAAAGCATGGATTTTAAAATGTTATGAAAAAAGAAGAGAAAATAAACATCATAGCCGAAGAAGATATGTACTCACCAAAGAATTTTGCCAAGGAGCAGACAAGATAAAATAGTTCACTATAAACTTTTCAGAAATGGGTAGCCAGCATGCAAAGCAGAAATGAAAGAACTCAAATGATCATAGATAAGAAGACATGAAATATGAGCTGATAGGATTCAGGAAAGGAGAAAGAGATGTGAAATTAGGGGCCCAGGGCAGGAAGGTCACACTGGAAAACCCGGGAAGGGGTGTAGAGGACATTGAAGTCAGGGAAAGGAGATCCAACATTTGCATAACTGGAGTTTCTGAGGAAGACAACCAAAACAACGAAATAAGCAGTTTAATAAAACTTGACTGAAGTGGAAGAATACTTGAACACACATATTAGAAAGTCTACTTTGTGTCAGCACAGATTGACCCAGATTGGTCAATCCTGAGACATATCCTGGCATATGTTAGTGGCTGTGAGAGTTAAAGAATATTTTGGAGTAGTCATGCCTCTCTTTTTCCAAAAAATATTACGTCATTTAAAATAAGAAAAAGTCAAGGTGGCTTCAATTTCTTCACCCCAAGACAATAAAGCACCATCTACTGATCATCAAGGAAAGAAAGGGTGACTGGGCATTTATATTCAGCCAAGCCACCTTTCAGGCACGGAGGCCATGGACACCCAGGCACCCATGTTCAGGAACAAGTGATGTGGTTCCCATGAGCCTGTCTTCAGAAACTCCCAGGGAGTAAACGTTTGTCAGCTGGGCGAGGACTGAGAACACCACAGCAAAAGGACTGGTTGTGACCATGTTTTACGTTAGACCTAAAGTCAAAATAAATGGAAGGGTCAGGGTGACAGGATAAATATATACACTGAAAATGTACAAATGATAAAACTGACACAAATTAAATGGAGGAGAAAGGATGATATGATGCAAAGAGAAGACACTGATTGCCATATTATAGAACAAAGAGTGTTGACAGTATTTAAAATTAGCCAATCAAATAATAGGTGTATAAGCAAATTATAAGCAAAGAGTACAAATAGGGGTGCATATTAAGGAAGACAATATTCTCTAATACTGGGTGATGGAGAGGGCAGGAGATAAGATTTAATTAATTAATCGTGCTATAATAGGGAATTTATAAATACTGTTGCTAAGGTGTAGAGGAATAAGCATATTCTTAATATATATAAATTTGTAATAATATTAGAATATAAACCCAGGTAATCCTAGACATCAGAAGAATCACATACATACACATGCGCACAACAGACCATGCAAGCAAAGATTAAACAGAAATCTATAGAAAGCTATAAATATATAACTCTGTAAATATAAGCATAAAAGCAGACTAAAACTCTGTTATATCAATGCTTGTTGTATCAAGCACTTGTTAATAACAAAGTTTAAATCAGATATGAAAACAAGATCGAACTCTAAAATAAAGGCATTCATAAAGGCTAAAAACAAAAAATGGGGAAAATGTGCGCCTGGCAAATGCAGATAGAGAGACAGCAGAAGTCCCCATCTTCCATCTTCACAGGAGGTGACAGCACATTCGTGTTCCCAAAAGCAAGCGAGACAAAGGATGGCCCCTGGGAACGCGGGAAGGTGCAGTTCCAAGAGATGGCAGTTTTGAGAGTGTCTGTGTCCCAAATTGTACAACATCGGTATTGACGCGGCAGAAATTATAGGAGATACGAGGAGAAATGGAAGCATGCTGGTAGCTAGGGGAGAATTTCATTCTCTTCTTTTAGTTCATGTCAAGTCAAGGGTCCAAAAATGTGAGAGGAAATGGAAAATCAGCGTGGTTATTAACTTGATTAAAACCTGTAGCCTGAAAACAGAGACGACACAGTTACAAAAACTGGCCATGTAACAGTCAATGAAGAAAACCTTGATGCATTTCAAGAAGTGGCAATACCCGTGACAATGTTTTTTTTATTATAATGCCATAAAATTAGAACTTAATATCCAGTTCTAAAGCCTCAAGAGTCTCTTCCATCTAGAATTTTTTAAAAAAACACTTTGTTTCAGCAATTTTTTAAAATTTTTTTATTGTTGTTCAAGTACAGTTTTCTGCCTTCCTCCCCCCTCCCCCCTCCCTCCCCTGTTTTGTTTCAGCAATTCTTGGTGAAAGAGAAAATACAAACCAAAGTTGCAAAATACCTGGGAAATGATAAAATGCTTCATATTAGAATTTACTGGTTATAGCTAAAGCAGTGCTCAGAAGAAGTTTATAGCCTTAAAACTGATACTAATTAAAAAAGAAAGAATGGAAACTAATGAAGCACCTGGCTGTTGGATCGAATAATAAAAGTAAAATTATGGTTATGGAATGCCCCCAAAATGAAAGGGAAAGCATTGTACAGCAAAACCAATGGGGCAATGCCAAAGCGATGGCAAGCGTAGGCAATTTCATAGCAAGAACTACTTTTCTTGTCAGAACAGAGGGAGCAGAGTAAATAAAACTTCAACTGAAGAAATTAGAATTAAAAAAACTTAAAACAATAGAAAGAAGAAAATAATGAAAATAAAATCAGAAATAAGGAACTAGAATGGAAAGAATGGTAGAATTGACAAAGAAAAAAATGGTCCTTTGATTGAAATGAGTCAACTGTATAAATAGAGCAAGAAAAAATTCAAAATGATACATATCAAATGTTAACCAAATAATAAGTTGTTAGTTTTTGAAAATCAGAATATAAGGCAATACTAATATTTCCTTTATATCTACTTGTATTTTATAATTTTTACTAATGAACCTACAGCACTTGTATAATTAATTCTTACTTGGAAGAGATAGAACTTGAACTAGACCTAAATGAGAAATAATATCTAGCAATATGAGAACTTAACCTGAAGCATCAGTTTCAAATATAACCAACTTAGCATGTATGCAAAGTTACTGAATATCACTATTTATTAGGTATATATTATCATCTCTAATAGCAAACCACTGCCTTGTTCAGATCTAAGCAATTCCAAAACACTGCTTTAGCAAATAAAAGTCATTGGTTGTTTGAGAGGAATGAAATAAATGAACCGAGTTCACCAATGAGAAGTGGCGCTCAAATGAATGATGGGCTCGGCCGGCATTTGGTACCATCGCCACTGGGACATCCTGGGCAGCGAGCACTGTGGCTGGACATGCTGACCCCCAAATTTTCCAGAGTTCTGATCTGATCCTCAACTATTGATAAAACATCAGTCAGCTTTTCATGTATTTGTTAAAAAATGCACCACCCAGGTATGTGATGGCTCTCAGATAACCTGGGATGGTGCACTAATCAGAAAACCGTATTCCCCAATGTCTTTCACTTTTCTCTCTTCTCCTGTCCCCTCTCCCCCCCTTCTCTCTCTTTAACCTCCCGGTTATCTCTGTCTTTGGTCTTCTTTCCCTCTCCTGCTTCTCTTCTTTCTCCGCCCCTCTTTCATCTCCACCTCTCCCACCTGCCCTCCTCTTTACCTGTAATTCTCTAATTTGCTTGTGGCCTTTCTCCCTCATTTTCCTCTCTGTCTCTTCTCTCCCTTCCTTTCCCCCTCTTCCTTTGATCCCTCTTCTTTCTGCCTTTCCCTATCCCCTCCTCTTGTCCCCGCGTATGGCAGGTCTATGACACAGAACTGGAGAATGTAGAGGCCTTTGAGGGCCTGTCTGACTTTTGTAACACCTTCAAGCTCTACCGGGGCAAGACTCAGGAGGAGATGGAGGACCCCTCTGTCATTGGGGAATTTAAGGTAAATCCTTGAGGACCTGCTCTTCATCTAGGGAGGCCTAAGCCTGGAGGGGCAGCAGCAAGTGAGGGGGGCAAGGGCAGAGGTCCTGTGGAATGTCCACGATACCCATAGTGCTGATGTTGGTGACCATGCGGGCGATGCCCATGACCATGCGGGTGGCGGTGGTGGCATTGCTGCTGGGGCGCAATCTGATGGTGGTCACAAGATGGCATTGGGCTTGGTGATCTCGGTGGCGACAAGTCTGGCAAAGATGAAAGTAATGGTCATAGTGGTGATTGCGTTGGTGACAATGATGGCAAAAATGAAAGCTGCCGCCTCCTTCTTTTCAGGGTCTTTTCAAAATTTACCCCCTCCCAGAAGACCCGGCCATCCCTGTGCCCCCAAGACAGTTCCACCAGCTGGCCGCCCAGGGGCCTCAGGAGTGCCTGGTTCGCATCTATATCATCCGAGCATTCGGCCTGCAGCCCAAGGACCCCAACGGGAAGGTAACGTTGCTGGCGCTCTCACCTCCACCCGGCGGTGTAGATGGGCCGCAGGGTCTGGACACCACTGCACTTCAGGAAACTCAGAGCAATCCAGGGCAAGCAGACAAAAGCGCAAAACTGAGATGTGGCCGCCTGGGGAAGGGCCAAGTGCTCCAGGAGCTCAGAGAAGGCCTAAGTCGGTGCACGACATTGGAATAATGAGGAAGGCTTCCTGAGGGAATACGATTCTTAAGGACTCATGGGGTTTTGATAGGTTGGGAGGGAGAAGAAAACAGTATTTTAGTAGGCATGAAAAGACTCGGCACAAGTTTGCCAGAAGACTTCTTCGTGTGTGTCTAGCACGAAGATGAGGCACAAGGAAAGGCAACATCAAAGGTGTAGGCTGGGCCTGGACTTCGGAGGACTGGCCGTGGTGGGGGAAAGAACAGTGGGACAGGATCAGTACCCCTGCCCTGACGGGATGGGGCCCACGGCAAAAAGCAAGATCAGTAATACCGATCCTGTCTTTATTTAAACTCTTGATCATGGACTGTTGGCAATGATTTTAACTTTTGAAAATATTGCATTAAAATGTTGTTTATCTTGATCACGGAGGTTTTTTGGCCTTCCCTTCAATTTTGTGCCTGAGGCAAGTACCTCATTGCTTCACTGTAGACCTGGCCTTGAGTGAGGGAACTTGAAAGAGGGCAGGAGTCTGGAGTTACGGGGAGGCGGTGGGGGAGAGGCAGAGTAAAGTTGGAAAGAGAGCGAAAGAGGGAAGAGGAGGGGCAGGGGTGGGGGTGACTGGAGTTCAGGGGTACAAGGCTGGTGTTCTCTCCTGTTGCCTTAGATAGGTACAGGCGTAGCATGTAGCCCTGAAGTTGTGGGTAAAGGCTTGGTGTCCTACACTTGGAGCCCTGCTTTTCAAGGTGAGAAGTCATAGCTGCCTCTGCTTTTATGGGAGGTCACAGAGCACAATGGGGACATCCCCAGACCAGGTACCACCAGTGGCCTCCAAGATATGGTTGTGGCCAATGGGCAATCCATGCACTTGCAGACTTCTTGGTGCCAAGACTGACACTGAGCGCTCTCGGAGGCTAACTGAGGATGCTGTTGCTTGCCGGAGGCATTCAGGAAGGGCCGGCCAGGGCTGGGTTGGGCTGACACAGTCGGACCCTCTCTCTCCCTTTCTATCCGCTGAGGCAGAGGTCACAGAGACGACCCCAGCTTGACCCAATCATATGTGGCATACGAAATCGTGTGTTTCTGAGGCTATCAGCCTGTCCCCGCCCACCTTCTCCCAGTGGGGAAGTGGACTGGGAGTGTGGAGGACTGAGGTGCCCCATGTCCACTGCCAGACTGTGGCTAGAGGCCCACATCAGGCCAAACGGCCCGGCCCACAGGACGGGGTCCCTGGCCCAGCAGGATGACAGGATGGCAGCTCCTTGGTGGCTGGCCACTAGTCCCATCTTGGGGCAGAGGGCTGAAGAAGCCTCTAAGAAGTGCTGGGAAAGTGGTTTTGCTGAAACCTCTCTGTCTCCCCTCCAGTGTGATCCCTACATCAAGATTTCCATAGGGAAGAAATCCGTGAGCGACCAGGATAACTACATCCCCTGCACGCTGGAGCCTGTGTTTGGAAAGTAAGTTGGGGGCAGCCTGGGCCTTGGGCTGGAGGGTGACCCACAGCCCAGCAGGGGAGATGTGGCGGCCACTGGGAAGTGCCTGGTTGCTGGAGCAAAGCTGCGTTCCCTAAGTGTTGCGTGTTTGGAGGGGCGTAACCTCGGCTAGTTCTTCATTGCATGCTGAAGCTGGAATCCTGCCAGAAACTCCTAGTTAAACACGTAAACAATTACCTCAAAGGTCAGAAATCTAAACAGCAGCCCAGAACATGCATTTGCTAGTTAGTCTTTTTTTTTCTTTTTACGTTGTTTTTCTTTGGAATAATTTTAGATTTATAAAAAAGTTACAAAGATAGTACAATTTCTGTAATACCCTTCTCAGTTTCCCCCACTGTTGACATCTTACCAAACCATGGTATATTTGTCCAAACTAAAAAATTGATATTGGTGCATCACTATTTACTAAACTCTAGGCTTTATTCAAATTTTTACCAAGTTTCCCACTAATGTCCTTGTACTGTCCCAGGGTCTAGTCCAGCATCCCACATTGCCTTGAGTGATGACTCTCTTTTATGGCTGCACCTTTGTCTGAAAGTGGCTGGATAAGGAAGGATGTGCATTCAAGGTTGTAAAACGCTTCTTGAATCTAAGAATGAGGAAAGGAAAGATCAGTGACCATTGCGTGGGAGTCGCTCCCAGACGTCCACACTTGATGGCTCTTTGGGTGAGACTTCTTTAGGTATGAGAAAGGAGAATCACGGAGGAAGCCTGGCAGCTCTTTCTCTAGCAGTTGTAAGAGGTGGCGTGTGGTGTCCCGATATTAAGCAATACACTGAATTCACAAGCCAGTATCTATGACATTAGTGGTGGTCACTCAGCCCTGCAGCAAGGACCCAGTTAGCCTGGGGAAGTGCTGTTTTGGAGGGTGAAACAGTTTTGGGCTGCGATGAACCACCACCAACCTGGAATCGGAGGGAAGGGCTGCAGAGGAGATGGGGGAGTGGTATGGGATTTCTATCTGGTGAGATCCGGTGGCTGGCATGGGGGCACAGGTTCCTTGGTGACTGGGCAGCAGATTGGACTTCTTCCACAACGGAGGGCTGGAGGTTGGGACTCAGGGCCAGGCTGGGGGTGATAGCAGAAATACGCCCTGCCCACCTTGTTGGCCAAGCTGATCTGCCTGGGTTTCACGCCTCCCTCAGGTCACGGCAGAAATTCTTTCTTTCTGTAGCCCATGTGTCAAACAAGTACAACTCCAGGGGTATAATCAAAACACAACTCTGTGTGTCTGCCAGCCTCCTGTAAACGTTTATTCTGTGGGGGTCACCTTCCTCATTGCTGGGGTGGGAACTGTGGCAGGCAGGCCACTTTTCTGCTCATGTTCAGACAATCCACTTTGTCATAAACCCACAGTCTCAAGCTGGTAAGCAGAATGCCCATTCACGTGTAATTGTAAACACCCTGGATGGCTGGAGGGTTGACTGTGCCCCTCTCCTGGCTGGCCCACCTTGGGTAAAGCTGTGTACAGCATGTGGATGCGTGTGTGGAAGGCAGGCTTCGCTGCTCTGTCTAGCGTCTCCCCTCCCCACTCTGGCCAGCCACTGAGGTTTCTGACTCACGTGGGGCCAGGACCAGGGCAACATGTTAGAGGAGAGGGCCCCTCTCACTGCCCCTGTCATCCTGCCGCCCTCTGGGTGTCAGGTGTTTAAAGCCAATTTATTTTCTTGTGAGTCCTCCCACTTCAGCTCTTGGGTGGTGGCAGATACTATGTCCCTTTAGCTGGTGGCCTCTGTTCCCTGGTTCTCAGATGGGCTTCTCCACAGTCTCACTGTTGGAACCCAGGCCCCATGGGGTGGAATCCCAAGAGGCTCTAGTCTGGCCTTGTGGTGGCCCATTCAGGATGGGAGCAATGTAGCCCCTCTGTCCTCTCTGCCTCAAGCTCTTCCACTTCCCTGGGCGTGTGTCAGGCTGTGTCTCCCACCTGCAGAGAACTCACCGGGCAGGAGAGCCAACACCCTCGCATTTGACCACTGTGGGGCATGGAGGTCTCAGAGCACAGCAGGAGCTCTCTCCAAAGAACTTTTTTCATAAACCCTCTCTCTATCCAACTCTGGAAGTAGGTGTGAAACCCCAAGAGTCCTGAAAGTGGGTCCCAGGCCATCCCCTTGGTGAATTCCAGAGCACCTTGGTCTGGAGTTTCACATTTCTTGTCTTCTGGTGTCCTGGTGGGAACTTCAGTTTTAATATTCTGTTTCGATTCATTCATTCCTTCTACAGTCCATCAGATGGCTGCTATGCGCCCAGTCCAGGTTATCTGGGGAAACCACACGTTCACACGCACACACTCGGACTAGCCCAGTACCAACTGGGAGTGCTGGGAGGTGTGTGTTAAGAGCAACAGGAGACCAAGGATGGCGGACTGCAGGGCCACTCCTGGGAGGGGAGGAGGAGGCTGGGCATGGCTTTCACGTTCCCCCTCTAGCCTTGCTACCCCTTGAGTCCCTACTGTGCTGCTGACATCAAGGAGCGGGCGTTGTGCTGACATCTGCCCCCACCCCTGCAGGATGTTCGAGCTGACCTGCACGCTGCCCCTGGAGAAGGACCTGAAGATCACTCTCTATGACTATGACCTCCTCTCTAAGGATGAGAAGATCGGAGAGACAGTCATCGACCTGGAGAACAGGCTGCTGTCCAAGTTTGGAGCTCGCTGTGGGCTCCCACAGACCTACTGTGTGTAGGTGCACTGGGCAGGCTGCCTCTGTGACTGCAGTCCCATCCCCTGAATACTGAGCACTCACCGTGTGCCAGCTCTGGGCTAAGCGCTTCTCAGGTGTTCTCTCACCCAGTCCGAGTGGGGTCTTGTCCCCACTCCACAGATAAGGAAACTGACGCCCAGAGGTATTATGGCTTGTAAGTGGTGGGATTAGGATTTGAACCTGTCTGTCGAAGAACCGTGCTTTTCATTATGTTATAATCCAGTTCTCCTTCAGGTGTCACTGAGGGCCTGTAGAGGGAAGGAGGGAAGGAGGGTTAGGGGAAGGAGGCAGACAATGGGACACACGGGCCCCAGCTGGACCCTGAGGGGTTTGTGTCAGGTGAAGTCATGTGTGGACAGCCTGCACCCACATCCTACCAACTTGGCTCTTATTTGGGTCTGATTCTCTAAAACTGGGAAGTGGAAACATCTAAATTCCAATTCTGTGTGTATGGATTTAAACAAGTCCTATTGTCTCTGGGCCTCAGTGTGTCTCTCTTAAAGTGGAGATCCCCAGTCATAATAAATGACCAGGTGGGGTGCCCACTGTAAAGGTGAAGGCTGGATGATGCTGCGCATGTGGGTACACAGGTCACCATGCCACTCTGCCCTCGTCAGCGTTCCAGAGCACTTCATCTTTGTCTTGTGTTTCGGCCTCAGCTCTGGACCGAACCAGTGGAGGGACCAGCTCCGCCCCTCCCAGCTCCTCCACCTCTTCTGCCAGCAGCACCGAGTCAAAGCCCCTGTGTACCAGACGGGCTGTGTGATGTTTCAGGATAAAGAATACACCATCGAAGAAATAGGTGAGCTGCCGCATGGCCCTGAAACCACCATGGACTCGTCCTCTTCCTCTTCTCTTTTGTTGACTCGCTCTTGTCATAAAGAGGCCGACTAGACACAGCCCACATCAGCAGGGTGTGGTCTGGAATCCTCCAGGGCAGCACAGATGGGCTTGGTACTTTGGGGATCAGTACTTCCCTGTGGTACTGCTGTAGAAATAGAGGTCAAGGGAGAGCCAAGGTCAGAGCTCAGTCCACTTGCCAGGTTGGGGCCCATCTAAGGGCAAATTTCAGGGGTGAGTCTGAAGCCATGGTCAGGGTCACAGTCAAAATCCGTGTGCTTCTGGATTTGGGTAGTCAGACTTTGATTAGAGTTTGGGGTGTAGGCCACCTCTGAGAAAGTTTTCTTCTCGAGTTGCACTAGGCTGCCAGCTTGTCCTTGATGGTACATTCTGAGCTTCCATGCACAGCTCTTGCACCTGAAGCATCCAAAGGGCAGGGAGGAAGCCCTGCAGCCCCTACCTGGCCCCTGGGGCTGCCCAACACTCGTGGCTGAGAGTCCCACTCCATGATCCCTGCATGTCTGAGGTGTGCACAGGCCACGTCACCCACCCAGAGCGTACTCCCCTGCGGTGTTCGAGGGCCCAGCTGGCCCCACATGTTGTGCTGGTTTCAGACATGTCTGATGCCAGAGCTGGTGCTGAGGTTATAAAAGGGGAACAATGATTTTGACTCCTCCACCCCAAATCCTCTCCTTCTTTTTCTGTTTTCCTGACTCCCAGGTCATGGCTGAGCCAGCTCCTCTCTGTTAGCTCTTGCCCCCGTCCCCATTCCCTTTTCCTGTAGAAGAACGTGTACTTGTTTTGGGGGTGGCCTCATTTCCTTCTGCTAATCTGTGAGCAGCTTTGGTACAGGGGCCAGGGCTCACGGACATAAATGTGTGGGAAAGGAAAGCCAGAGAGCTAGAGTTGGTGGGGTCTTCCATCAGCCTGTTTTTGCAGATAAGACTGTTGAGGCCACAAGAGCGGTTGATGACCTGCTCAAAGTCACCCAGACAGTTAAGAGCAATGCCGAATTCCTGGCCCGGTGGCCCTTCTGGGATGCCCTACTGCTTCCTCAGTGGCACCTATTAAAGTGGACAGGACAGGTTTGATGAGTGTGCATGTGCACCCGTGCACATGAGATGGTGGACATGGGCACACCTGTGTGTGGATGTGTGCATAGACATACAGACCCTCCCACCCCAGTCAGGGTCTCTCATGGGAGTTCCAGGTTCAAGTTTCTGGCTGGTTGGCCAAGCTCGTCAGGGTCAGAGCTACCCCTGAGTCCTCACCCCATTCAGCACCAGTCCTTGGCAGGTAGGGGCTGTACCTGGAAAGCACGAGGGGGACTGTTCATGTCCAGCCATGCACCTTTCCTGAGAGTGTGGCCTCAGCTGCCCCGCTGACCTGCTGGGTGACTGCTCTGTGTTTCATTTCTGTTATCTGTAAAATGGGGATAATAAGAGCACTTATTTCCTAGGGTTAGCATGAGGATTGAACCTGTTCATACCTATGAAGAACAGTGCCTGGTTCTTGCTTTATAAGTGTTTGCTGTTATTGCTATTATTTTAGTTACTGCTGCTAAGAGAACAGCTTACATGAACCAGAGAATAGCACTAAGAGCATGTAGATGTCCCGTCTGGGTGAAGAGGTTGCTGAGGCTCAGAGTTAGGAGAAGTCAGGGAGGGCTTCCTGGAAGGGGTGGGCTTTGGTAGGCAGGCAGTATTTGAATTGGTGGAAAAGAGGAAGAAGAGCTTACAGAAGAGGCTTGGTAGAAATCATGGCAATGAGGAATCTGGATTTTAAGCCTGGAGCCCATGGACAGCAAGGTTTCCCTACAAAGAGTGAGATGTGAGGACCAGAAGAAGTATATCTGGCCTAGGGGGAGGCTGCAAGGGTTAAGGGCATCCTAGGCCTCAAGGTCTCCCTACCATTTCTTGCTCACTCAGCATACACAACTTTTTTGTCTTCTCTCTGTGGCAGAGGCTGGCAGGGTCCCGAACCCACACCTGGGCCCAGTGGAGGAGCGTCTGGCTTTGCACGTCCTCCGGCAGCAGGGCCTGGTCCCGGAGCACGTGGAGTCTCGGCCTCTCTATAGCCCTCTCCAGCCAGACATTGAGCAGGTAGGCCATTGACCCACCCCAAGGACAGCACGGACATCCCAGCAGCGCCAGCGGGGATCACAGGACTTGGCAGGTTCCTTCTTGAGGGTGTTTCTTCACAGACTGAGTGGTCATCACTGTTGGCCTTCTTGGGGACCTCTTGGGCCTGGCCTCCTCGGGCCACCTGCAGCCCTCCGGACCTGGGGAGTGAGCCTGCGCTGCCTCCTTCAACCCCATGTGGGCCGGACCTCTGACTTCCCATGAGGCTTTCTGAAGCCTTGCTCTTTCAGCCTGGCCTCAGGGTGCCCTCCTCTGTCATCAGTGAGTGACATCTCAGATGGCTGGTCCCCTGCTGGGCTGCAGTGGGGAGTTCAGACAGGGTGATGAGCACCCTGTGACAGAATGGCAGAGCAGCCACAGAGAGCGGTCATCAGGAAGGACAGGGGAGGGTGAGCAGAGGGACAGCAGGCACAGGGTAGGTGAGCTCAGGAGGAAAGAAAAGGTTTCCAGCGAAGAGGGGGCCGAGGCAGCCATGAAGGTGCCTTTGAGAACACGAAGAGGACACCCTCTCTGCTGTTTGAAGCAGAGCTTTCTTCTCCTTGGTGCTGTGGCCACCAGCTCCCCAGAGGACATGACAGGTGTCAGAATGACAGAATGTCCTGCGCTGTCTAGCTCTAGGACCCTGAAGAACTTACTTCAGCTCCTGCTCCTTTTTCCATAAGATGAAAACAGAAACAACACCCGGCCTGCAGAGAGATGGGGAGCTGAGGGGTGGCGGGTAGAGTGGCTTCCTGTTGTAGAAATCATCCAGCCCCCCAGGGCTTTGTGTAGGCCGTTCCCGCGGCCTGAAATGCCCTTCTCCCCTTTATCACCTGGCGCACTGAGACTCAGCTCAGAACTGTCATCCCTGAAAAGCCTTCCTTCACCTTCGACCCCCAGGCACAGGCCCAAGTCATCGACCTGTGCCAGCGGATTCACCTTTGCAGTTGGCCCTGTGGTCCCATTTAGGGCACCTCCCCTGCTGGGCGGTGGGCCTCTCCATGGCAGGGCCTGGGCTTTCTCTGTCACGTGCCCCAAGAGCAGATGGCCAGTAGAATGTGGTTGAATGAAAAAGGTGGTGAGAGAACAGGGTCATGTCTCCGCAGGGGAAGCTGCAGCTGTGGATTGACCTGTTCCCAAAGGCCCTGGGGCAGCCTGGACCTGCCTTCAACATTACCCCACGGAGAGCCAGAAGGTGACTTACTCCAGCCACAGGCTTGGAGCTGAGCGGGGTGGAGGGACGGTCCCTGCCAGCTTGGGTGGGATGAGGAGTTTGCTCTTGGGCCAGGTTCTGGACCACCCAGGCCGAGGACTGGTATCTTGTTGTCTTGCGGCCAAGTACCCAGCCAGGCAAGCATTGAGGTCTTCTTGGGTGAGCTGGTTCCTTGGCTTCTCAGTTAAGGACTGCCCACCTGTCGGTGGGGAATCCTTGTGATTTGAATCATTCTTTTCTGTAGGTTTTTCCTGCGGTGTATTATCTGGAACACCAAGGATGTGATCCTGGACGACCTCAGCATCACAGGGGAAAAGATGAGCGACATTTATGTAAAAGGGTAGGGAGTCAGCCTCCTGCCCCCCATCGCAGCTCCATAGTCACCCCTTTGCCCTTTAGGGTGATGTCCCATTGGGAAGGGGGCTCTGGTGTAAGGGAGGTGGGGAGGACAAGAAAGGAGGGAGGGTCTCACGGGCATGGTCTCTGCCTTTGGGAGTTGTTCCCCAACTAGGTTTCTTCTTCCACATTGATATTTGGGTTGAACTTACGAGGTCTGAAGAGGTCCCTTAAGATAAAATTTAGAATGTTTAAAAGCTTGTGGCACATTTGGTATGTCATGATTTCTTGGGAATTATTTTTCCTTCATCACTTATCAAGTTCATTTGCCTTCTTAATTCCTTGCTTGCTTAAGTTGAGGTTGCATATTGTGGTGGAAACCCTAGTTTAAAATGTTCTTAAAACATTGTATGTCTAGTTGGATGGTTGGCTTTGAAGAACACAAGCAAAAGACAGACGTGCATTATCGGTCCCTGGGAGGCGAAGGCAACTTTAACTGGAGGTTCATTTTCCCCTTTGACTACCTGCCCGCTGAGCAAGTATGTCTCATTGCCAAGAAGGTGAGTGTTGCTGCCGTCCCCAAGGTGCTAGTTCCAGGGCTTTCTAATGTCAGCGTGATCGCGCTACAGTCACTGGCTGGCCATCGCCATACCCTCACCTCTGCCCCATCACTGTTGGACCAGGTACCACTGTCATTGCAGAATGAGCATCATCGTGGTCCCCTCACTGCCAGTGCTACCACCACCATTGTCTTCTCGCTGCCAATGCCACCACCACCACCATTGTTTCCTCATGGCCAATGTCACCACCACCACCATTGTTTCCTCATGGCCAATGTCACCACCACCACCATTGTTGTCCCACTGCCAATGCCACCACCGCCTCCATTGTCCACATCCCTTATGTCATTGCTGCGGCTTCCACCACCGTTCCATTAGCTCCAAAGTCACTGCCAATGTCTTCACTATGCCCGCTACTCCTTCCACCCTCACCACTGTTGCCATCGCTAGCCTTGCTGCTGTCCCACAACCACCCCACACCATTGCCGCAGCCATCGTATGTAGCTGAGCCCACATACTAAAACCGCCGCCTTTCTCAAAATCCCAGGTAAACCAAACAGGAGGAAGGCTCATGGGGTCTGAGTGGGAAGAACATTTACAGGGAAACGCAGCATGGCCATCCGTGGGGCAGTGGCGTGGACCCCTTAGAGCTTCCGAGGGGCCTACCAGGCATTGGTTTGTCCATGGAATTGGGTGTTGCTTAGCCAGGTCCCTCCTCCCTAGTTTCTCACACTTCCGTGTCTGGTGCCTGTGGTTGCTGTTCAAGCTGGACGGTCACCAGGGAGTGACTCTGCCCTTCCAGGCCTGGAAGCCACCGTGTTTCTCTTTCCACTTACTTTCTCTCACCCCCGGCTGAGGGCGCCTGGGAGAGCTGTCAGCGTCAGCCAGAGGGGAGAGTGGATGTGGGGACCTCTGCTCTTTGTGTCTCAGCATCTTCTAGTGTAGGCCACCTCTGGGCTCACTCCTGAGGCAGGAGGAAAGCAGGTGGCCTCCCTCCCGTTGGCTCTACACCCGCCTTTAGGGAGCAGACGCGGAGCACGGTGAAGAGGATGCTGCGGGCAGGGAAGGCCTCACGGCCAGGCTGCCTGGAGGTGGAGGGTGCCTCTGTTGCAGCTTCTGGCCATCAGTGTCCCACCTAGAATCAATTCTGCATTGAGGTTCTCGCCTACTCGACAGGGTAAATGCCTCTCAGGTGTTTTGGTTCTGTGATCCGAGTTCCTTCTTGAGGTGGCTCAAGGTTTGTACCACAGAACTTCTATGACCCTTCTTTCTTTCCTGAGTGGTTGAGTGTCTTAAAGAAGGGAGATATATAATGTACTTCAATCTACTAGGTCTTCTTAATTCTCTTTGTTACATCCCTCCGGCACGACCCCTCCTGGTCCAATGCACTGGATTACATGCACTTTAGATAAACCAGAATATTCTGTGGAACGTTCGGAAACCATCAAAGAAAATATGGGTTAAACAAGGTTAAATAAATTCTTTCACCCAGGGATCGCTGCATAGTGCCTGCCAGAAAGTAGAATTTAGCTTTGGCCCTGCGTTCTGTGCAGGCAGGGAAACCCCAGCCCATTTGCAGGTTTAACTTTGTTTGCCTTTGCTGGTGGGCTTGTCCATTGCATGGTGTTTCCATAAGAAAGCAAACACACGTTGTGTCTCTTTGCTGTGGACAGAGAGGGAGTGGGGGCTGGGAGTGGGGAAGGGAGGGCTGAGGCATGCTGCACACTAACTCTGGTGCTCACCAAGCCCTGAAAGGGGCTGGGTGGGGATGGGAAACTGAGGCTGGGAGACACAGATCGGCCTGCTCAGACGAGGGGAGGGCCAGTTGTCACAATGAGTTCCCTTCACTGTGACAAGTGGAGATGTCAGCAAGGAGTTGCAGCAAACAGAGGCTTCTGTATTTTCTACAAATTAGGAGGAGAGATGATCTCCTGGCACTGTGGCAGGAGATTTGAGACAAATGAAAAATGCTGGAAGTAGCTGTTAATGCTGAGCGAGGGAGAAAGAAGGGGAGAGAGAGGGAGAAAGAAAGCGGGAGGGGGGAGAGCAGAGTCATTGCTGGTATAGAGAAGGATTAACTGAGGGCCCAGTTAGCATCGCTGGTTAAGAATTGGAGGCGGGGAACTTCTGGCCAAGATAGAGGCGTAGATGGACACACTGTGCCTCCTCACACAACCAAAATTGAGGACAACAAAGATTTAGAAATAAGAAAACAACCAAAACTGATAGAAAATTGAACTGTACGGAAGTCTGACAACCATTCATCCAGACCGGTAAGAGGGGCGGAGTCGAGGCAGGAAAAAGTGGAGGTTGGCTGACTCGGGTGCACAGGCAGCAGAGACTGGCAGACCCCAGGTTTACAGGCAGTGGCTAGTGGACCCTGGGCACAGGGTGGCAACAGGCAGACCCAATGAGGCTGTGTAAGGTGGCTGGCTGACCAGGCAGTCCCACATTTGCATGCAGATAATCCAGGAGAAAATGGGGAGCGAGACAGACCTCACAACCCAGGGCCTCAGCGCCAGGAAATAAAACCTAAAAACACCAATTGAAAACACTTGTGGGGGTTGAAGTGCCAGGAGAGATTCCCAATCTCACTGGCAAGTTTGTTGGAGAGACCCACAGGGTCCTAGAATGTACACAAGCACAACCACAAGGAAATCAGCATCAGAAGGGCCCAATTTGCTTGAGGAAAGCAGCAGAAAGGACTGAAATTCAAGAGACAGCAGAGCAAGCGCCATTGTTTCCTCTTGAACCCCGCCCCCACATACAGCGTCACAACCTAGCTACCAGGCTTCCCCACCCTGGGGAACATCTAAGGCTCCGCCTATCACTATGTAACAGCCGTGACCAGACAAAAACAAAACAAAACAAAACAAAACCAAAAATGGCTCAAATAGGAGAACAGATCAAAGCCCCAGAGCCCATTCATCTAAGTGACCAAGAGATAGCCAACCTATCAGATGCACAGTTCAAAGCCCTCGTGATCAGGATGCTCACAGAATTGGTTGATTTTGGTCACAAAATACATGAACAAATGAAGGCGATAATAAGTGAAATGAAGAAAAACACACAGGGAACCACTAGAGATGGGAAGAAAATTGGGACTCAAATCAATGGAGTGGACCAGAAGGAAGAAAGAAACAACCGAACAGAAAAGAATGAAGAAACAGGAATTCAAAAAAAATGAGGAGAGGCTTAGGAACCTCCAGGACATCTTTAAATGTTCCAACATCTGAATTATAGGGGTACCAGAAGGAGAAGAGGAAGAGCAACAAGTGGAAAACTTACTTGAACAAATAATGAAGGAGAACTTCCCCAATCTGGCAAAGGAAATAGACTTCCAGGAAGTCCAGGAAGCTCAGAGAGTCACAAAGAAGTTGGACCCAAGGAGGAACACACCAAGGCACATCATAGTTACATTAGCCAAGATTAAAATGAAGGAGAGAATTCTAGAAGCAGCAAGGGATAAAGGCAGAGTCACCTACAAAGGAGTTCCCATCAGACTGTCAGCTGATTTCTCAAAAGAGACCTTCCAGGCAAGTAGGGGCTGAAAAGAAGTATCCCAAGTCATGAAAGTCAAGGACCTACATCCAAGATTGCTCTATTCAGGAAACCTGTCATTTAGAATGGAAGAGAAGATAAAGCACTTCTCACATATGGTCAAGTTCAAGGAGTTCATCATCACCAAGCCCTTATTATATGAAATGTTAAAGGGACTTATCTAAGAAAAAGAAGATCAAAAATAGGACAGTAAAAAGACAGCAAATTCACAGATATTAACAACCACGCCTAAAACAAAAGCAAAGTAAGCAAACAGCTAGAACAGGAGCAGAAACACAGAAATGGAGATCACATGGAGGGTTAGCAACAGGGGAGTGGGAGGAGGAGAGAGGGGGAAAAGGTACAGAGAATAAGTAGCATAGACGGTGGGTAGAAAATAGACAGGGGGAGGGCAAGAATAGTGTGGGAAATGTAGAAGCTAAAGAACTTATGACACATGGACATGAACTAAAGGG